>NW_026488892.1:0-14496 GCF_026875155.1 Cherax quadricarinatus
ATGTTAGGGGCGGCTGGACAACGTGCTTACAGTACCTGGACATCTCTCCTCGCCTTTGTCTACCTTCATCTGGTGTGGAAGCACAACGCAAGCAGATGGATGGCGTAACTGCGCTCTGGACAGCTTTATCTATAGAGAGGGGTTCTCCCTGAGTGTGCCCTGCTCGGTAACACTGTTGAGTGGGGTATCATTACGACTCCCCATCAGTTCGTGGTTGGCAGCCACAGTTTGGTCTGTGTAGGCTGATTGGGACAGTAATCCACTGTGGATAGTCTGTTGCTGCCTTGGCTGCATCGAGGGAATGGCTGCATCATCTGCCGTCATTTTACCGGATGAGATGGCTGGGGGATCCGTTCAATGTCGATCTATTACCCTGAACTTCTAAGGCTTGTCATTCATGCTCAGGATCGATGTGATGAGGTGAACATTTCCTGTGGTTGTGGATGGCGATAGGGCCATTGATTGCAGAGGTGGAATCTCATGTATGACAGGTCGGAGTCGATGTAATAGGGCATGTGCAATGCCTGCTGAATAGCCTAGCTCCGCTAGAAGGATCGTGCAGTGGTTCAAGGAACGTTCGCCAGCCTTGCTTGTGTGGACCATTGTGGTACAGTCCAGCTGCTGCCTCTCTTACTATCAGGGTCGACAGACAACCATCTGTGACGTACACTGCACATGCGCCTCCCTCTGCAGTGCCATGCTTGTTCAGCATGGTTGCTGAGGGTGTTTCGATGCAGAGACACTTAGAGATGGGCAGCTGCATGATGAAAACATCGGCTGGATTGGGCGCAGGGAGGATGCGTGGATCGTACCAGAAACAGGAGGTTCCCCAACTTTCACACAGAGCAGCTGTACAGGCAGCAGCTTCCGCCAGCAAGCACAAAACGATACGTATCATGTGTAGTCCGTGAAAGAGTGTGGCGATCTTGTGACAAGGATGTTTAATATCCGTTCCTTGTGGTGGTACCTTGCTGCCGGTGCAGAATCTGGCCACATTGCAGGCGTTTATGTATCTTACTCTGCAGCCAGGGAAGGAAGCCGGGCCTCCGATCTCGAGGACATTACTGTGTTGGTCCAGAGGGGGCACCAAGCTTAGTTCTTATCGCCTGGTTTGTACGACAATCACCCTTTACCTGCTCTGCGGGAAAAGAGATGAGCTAAAACCGTGCATGTAGTCAATGAGCGAGGCGGATAGCTATGATATATAGTACAAGCGAAGTACATCTTTGCTTGCCCTGCACGGTGACTCGTCATGGCTTCATGCGCGTTGAGTCTGAGTAGAGCACGTAGACAGACCTCACGGCCTCGTTTCGGAAAGGTCAGCTATTTATCAATGTAGATTCCAAGTACACGGAGGAGCTCTGTCACTCAAGTTCTATATCCAGAATAGTATCTATTTTAGGATCCGGTCCCTTGAAATCATTGAAGAGATTTCTCGGCGCGATCTTGAGGCTAGTTCTTGCAAGATGCGTTATTAGGTCCAAAGCTCTCTGAGCCTGTCGTTTAAATTGCCTTTCCATTCACTTGAGTGCGTCATCAGAATAGCTGAGGAGCTGTGTGATCACAACTATGAAAGGGAGGTCACAAGTTCCTGATAAGGATGTTAAAGAGGGTAGGATGTAGCACACTCTTGGGCCGTACGTTTTCCAGGGTTTTAAACGGAGAGTAGTGTCCCTGAAAAGTGAAAGCAGGCCTGCCTGCCCTAAGGTAGGACTCTATCCAGGCCAGGTGGGTCCTTTGATTCTCCTTCGAGTGTATTACAGAATGTGCTGTGGGGTGGCTAGACGCAAATAGCCTTCTCAGTCGAGGTAGAAGACGATACATAGGTTTTTTGTTGGCTATCAAGCAATCTGGCCTTAGTGAGTGTTATGCACTCTGCTGTTCCCAATCTATGGTGAAGCCAAAATTATGTGCATGATGAGGGGTCCAAGTTTCCTTAGGAGGCGGTTTAACACCATCTTCAGCAGTCTTGGCTAAGCCTGCTGGTCGCGATATGGGTCTCATTGCTGGGTCCTTGGGTTTGGAATTGTACGTTGTCGCTTCTATAAGCTGTGGCTATTCAGACACGATTGTTAATGACGTTGTATGGCTCCATAATTTGCCTGCCGTGCAATATGGGTCGTTCAACCATCGATGCGGGGCAGTAGTCACCTGTGTTCTTAAAGGAGTTGAGATCTCGACGTGTGTTACATCAGTCCAATCTTCCGACTCCATCAGTTGTATGTAGCAGGCGCTGTGGAGAACTATCCGTATGTATATCGGATGTCTGTGGTAGCTGAGTGGAGGCTCCCTGGGAAGTGCAAAAGTCCACTAGTTTCTTGCAACCTGGGATGGGTTCGGGTGTGTGTGGTCGGTTGCTCTCTTGCCCGTTGCTATGTGAGATTGCCCCATATCTCAGATAAGGTGCGTGTGATGACCCGAATGTTGAGCCACTCACTCAGCCATTTCTCAGTTTTTTACTCAGAGAGATTTGCGGGCATGCTCACAATGGTCTCAGAGTATTCCTGTTCTCTTCGTAGGGTTCGCCTGTATAGCTTCACTAAAAGAGTTGAAGCGGAGGTTTGATCTCAACTCTCGTTGTAGCAACAGTCTCTTCTGTGAGTGAGTCTGCGGACTTCTATGGAGTTGCGCACTCTGCGGCTGATGAGAAACATGATCAGCTCTGTTCAGCCGTATCACAGTCTTCGATGAGCGTAAGGTGGGACCCCCAAGTCATGAAGATAACCTGACCACCTTCCAGTTGGCCTTTTCCGTCATCTAGGGCGCAGCCCAAACTGTGGGACGGCCTGTTGATGTTGAAAGTGTGTGATCACTGCAAAGTGGTCACTGGACAGTGAGATGAGTTCCCATGTGGCTCTGCTGGAGTTGTCTTGACACGATAGGTAAGGTGAGCGCAGCCACATACAGGTGTGTGGGGTTCCTTTGTTTAGCACTTTACCTTGGAATATCGTGTAGGAGCATTGCTAATATGTCTGACAGCAGTATTGGTTGTGAGTGAGAGTGCAGAATAGGGTGATGGGCGTCGAAATCTCACCACAATAATACCTCAGAGGTGCTAGATGCGAAGGAGCCCTCTGCAATGTCGATGGGTGTGTCTTGGTTCTTGTAGAAGTTATAGATTGTAATGGCGCCAGGTATGTGCACAAGGCTGGCTGTACTTCGAATCTACCACAGTTCACAGGGTTGGCTCTAACCTCCTGGGAGGTATTGTATTGGATACAAAATACAGCTGTGCTGCAGTGACTTGGGCGTCATGTGCACCGAAAATACCAGCAAAAACGGTAGTCTTGGGCACATAGGTGGACATGTCAGGTTTCTTGTAGCAGACGATGTCACCCCGATCCGAATTACTGCCTCCAGCAGAGGTGTGTTTGCTCAGGCTGAGTGTTCATTGTAGGATTTGATGGGTGTGATATGGCACAGAGGTTTTAATTCATCTCGCTGATGTTTACTGAGCTGGAGATTGAGTCCTGCCCGCTCTGAGAACCCTGCTCAAATTATGGCACCATATTCTTCGTCAGAAAGCACACTCAGGAGGGTATGTACATCTGCCGTGCAATTCGCTCTGTGTTAGTGGAGTTGTGGGTTGCAAATACAGATCGTTGAACACCTGGATGAGTGCTACGAGCTCCTCTCTGTGAGGCTGCTTGGAGATGGGTTCGAAATTGTGTGATATTATTCTGGGCTGCTGTGGTCTGTCGGGAACTGCTGATGGGTTGGATTATTGTTTATTGTCTGAACGGTGGTCTGTTTCTGTATACTGCGTTGAGTAGCCGGGATCTTGCTGGTGAGGTGCTAGTTGAGTCTGCAAAGCGCTGTGCCGGTTAGGGAGTGCTTGCAGATTGTCGTGCTATGGCGGTGGGGCTCGTTTAGTGCAGCTGTGAACGCATTGGACCCGATGCACCTGTTGACGCCTCTGTTCCCTCTTTTTCCTGTTTCTTGTTGAGGTCGGGGTGAGGAGGTTTTGACCTGACGCTGGTTGAGGCTGCTCAGGAAGTTGGGAATTTGCGGCATTGACTTGTTTAGTGCTGAGAGATCGGCCGGTATGGCCGGGTTCTCTGCACCATCGTTTGTGATCTTGTTGTTAGCTGATTGCCGAGTGTTTGCATCTCCACTTCTGAATTCTGGGCGTTCGGGGCTACGGGATCCAGGCATGTGTTTCTGCCAGCAGTTCGGCATTGTGGAGTGGGTGGCGAAGTCATTCTTTCAGTTGGTGATGCATCTCGGTAGGGAGGGTGCTGGCTTGATACACCGCAGATTAATCTGTTCGGACATTGTGCACCGGTGTCATAACGAGGATATTGAACAGGCGAACTGGTTCTGCTGTGAAGGGTCACTGACATCGTCCCTGCCCAAGAACCGAGGTCCAGCTGGGATGGCATTGGGATACATGTCTTAATGAGAACTGTCGGGTTGGTGCGTTGCCTGCCGTCTTGCTCTTGAGACGTTGAGCTGAACCACCCGGGGTGAGATGCTTACTGCCTCGATGGGCATCATCGCGGGGTTATGCATCACTACACCCTTGGTGATTTTGCGAGAGTCCAGTTACTCCAGGTGAAACTAAATGCTCTAAATACCGACACAATTGCAATATAACACAAAATGCAGTTCTAATGTGATCTTTAATTGACTACGTTTCGCTCACACAGTGGGTTTTCAAGTCACACAGAGCTAATGGGTGGAAGGAACGCGAGTATTTATAGTCGGCTGAGGGTCTGGTGGTAAAGAATGCTGCATCTGATGATGTACGAGTTGGGTTGAAGAGTCTAAAAAAACTTTCGGGTAGCATTGAAAGGAGAATTGGACAGTTTGTGAGAGACCTTCTAAGTGTTCTTATGTGGGATCGGATGAAGAAGTTTTTGCAAGTGTTCAGTATGTTAAGAGCCACTCTTGGTTGACTTGTCGGATATAGATATAAGTGATGATTCAGGTTTCTTCGGTACTTGCGGTGTTGTTTCTGTGGCGATAAATCTTGAGCTTTCTGTAGTTTATCAAGTGGTTGTGTGAATTACGGAGTCTGTAAGGGCATTCCTTGTGGTCGTCAGACCTGCCTTGGCGATCTTGGTGTTCTGAAATACGTGTTTCGAGGTCTTGAATGTTGCCGTATATTGTTGCAGTTCATTACAAGGGATTATGTATACCCCTGCAGAGGCTGGAGGGTTGTCCTGCTAACTACCTGTGATGTCCTGATTGGTGAGGTTTGGCGGTGAACCTTGGAATGGACTAGTTTTGGCAAAGCGTTGGGAAAATGTGGCAATGGATTTGGTGGGAAGGATATGTATCTTTCTCGGCAGAGTCTTTCTGGGTTTGTTGAAGAAGTTACTTGCTCGCGTTGCATTTAAGATTAAAGAGACGAGGTTAGTGGAGTTGGAAAATAACTGTTAAATTTATACGGATCTTCTCAAGAACTCGTAGCTGCAGATTCTAGAGCACGCAGAAGAAGCCTATATTACACCCACGTTGGTTTAGGTGTCGTGGTAGAGTAGAAGTGGAGAGATCGTTTTTGGTTGGAGGGATAGTACGCAATCCAAACAAACGAATATTGTGTTCAGTTAGCAGGAGTAGAACATCAAGGAAAGGAAGAGTGTTGTTTCAAATCCCGAGATACTGGCTATCGGCTGACTGGTGCGCTAGACTTTGAGAGCTTGAAGTTGAAGCCGTTTTGGAGTTAGAGGAGAATGTCGTAAACCATCCCGAGCAGGTTCGAACGAAGGAATAAATGTGGAGGAAACGTTCGGCTTCTAGATGTTCATTTGAATAGGTACGCTAGGACTGCATGAGTGGCGCACCATTGGTAGTCAAAAGTCTGCTGAATGAGGTGATTTTCAAAAGAGAACACGTAATAAGCCAACACATAGTTCACAGGTCGATGAAGTCGCTGGCTGGCATGGGCTATCAGTGAATCGTCAAATTCTTGCAGAGATCGATGTCTTGTTTACGTAGGTAATTAGTGAATAAGGGAAGTCACGATCAAGGCCTGGAAAGTCTTCTTGTTCTGGTGTTGATGTGCGAATGCGATTGAGAAGATCATCTTATCGCCACAGAAGACAACACCCAACTACCGAAGAATCTGGAAATCATCACTTATTTCTATATCCGACAACTTCAACCAGAACTAGGGGCTTCTCTAAATAGCTGACAACATTGCCAAGAAACTTCTTCATCGCTATCCACAATAAGAAATACTGTAGAAGGTTTCTCGCTCACAATCTTGTCCAGGTCTCATTCCAAAGCTACCCAAGTTTTTAGATTACAACCCAACCTCGGTACATAAACAGGATGCAGCTTTCTTCTCCTGAACTCAAGCGGACTATAAATACTCGCGTTCTTCCATCAGGTAGTTCAGTTTGTTGATTGAAAAAAAGCCCACTGCCTACTGGTGGGCGGGAAACGTAGTCAATAAGGATCACATTATTACTGCATTTGTGAATATTTTCGCAACTGTCCTCAGGGTGAATGAGCGATTGTCTCATGACTTCTTCAATGGTGGCTTACATTTCCTTGTTGAGAGGAGTCAATATTGGTTTCTCCCTCTGTTGAACCATATCTTGACTTTCAGGTTGTGTCGTGATTCCAGGTATGAAACAACCCCTAGTGGGTTCTGTGGTCCATAAGACTTCACCTTGAATTTGCAGGTCGGTTGAGTGGTTTGCTGCTCCTTGGTCGGACGGTGCTTTTCATTCTTGTCCACAGTGTACCATCCCTCTTGGTTTTCGTGGGGTGCGGTGTTTATTTCCGCACTGTTCTATTCTCGCTGGCTCCATGGTTGGGACTGGTCAGATCTGCTACACATGTGACAGGATCTTCTCTTCCTCTCGCAACGTCTTCGCTAGAATTTTTCGCCCCCACTTTTCCAAATCTGAGCCCTCCGTCGTGTTCATGGAGAAATCGTACCTCTTTTTTTTCGGCAAACCATGTGCCAATCTTCGGAAAAAAAATTGGAACCCCCGGAAGGGAAGGGGGGAAAAATGGTTTCGTAATACGTGAGGGTAAACCAGAGGGGAGCAGGCCGGCTATAAATAGGCGGGAAGGGGGTGGTGTATAGTAGTAGTATAGTAGTAGTAAAGTAGAAATAGTTTTATTAGTACGGGAATTGATAAAATTCCCCGAAAAGATAAAATTAAGACCCCATGCACAACCCCCGGGCTTTCCCCAAACGAAACCCTTTTCGCCATCCAGCCAGCCACGGAAAGGGCGAAACGTCCACAACAAAGACAACCAGACGCCGCCACTGTTCTTAATTTCATCAGTATTGTAAAATTAGAAGAAGAAGAGGAGTATTAGGGGAAGTGGAAGAAGGGGGAAAAAAGGGGAAGACGACCAAAAAATACAAAGGAAGGGGAAAGCACTGAAAGAGAGCTCCCCTCTCTTGCAGTGCTCCCCTTCCTTTGTATTTGACGGGCTTTTACGATGGGGATCCCCCGGGTGTTGTGCATGGGGGTTTTAAAATTTTCTTTTGTCGGTATTATATACAATTCCTGTACACTACTACTACTACTACAACCACCACCCTTTTTCCCTTTGCCTATATTTAGCCCCGGTCCCCCTCTGGTTAGGTAAACTTTGTAAATTTGGCCAAGTCGGACCGAAACTTCGTCGAAAAGCTTCTCTCTTTTATGTGGGGTTATTTTGTTCGTTCCTCACGGTATTGTCCTTTTTTTTTTGTTTTTTACAGCCTCACAACACGCAGGGCAGACAGCCTCAACAACACTTCACGCAGACAGCCTCACAACACTGTCACGCAGACACCCTTTCACAACACTGCACGCAGACAGCCTCACAACACTGTCATTTTCCCCATCCTGCTAATTTTATTAAAAATATACTTAAATTTCCCTGTTTTGAATTTTATTTTCCCAGAAGAGATTTTTAATGTCCGGGTCTTACGACAAAAATGTAAAAGGGTTAGTGTCTTTAAGGTAACACAGAAAAATTTCCAAGACCAATCATATATATAAAAGCAGAATGTAAATAGAAATTCACAAATTTTATCCCAAAAAACTAGGGGCTTCCCACATTCTTGGCCAAAAACCCAGATTTTCAGATTTTTCCCACAAAACAAAAACTTCTCCAACTTTTCCCCTACTATTGCAGTGCGAAAAGAGAAGACATCTTTTTTCAGCCTAGATGTCGCCCTTAACGAATATCAACTTTGGGCATTTTTCCATTTTTTTTCCGTCCTTTTTCTAAAATTTTAGATTAAATTTTGGGAGTGGGGTAAGAATGTAAAGGGAAGGTGTTTAAATTTTAACTCGATTTTTTTCAATACCCCTTCCTATAGCACTTACCTCATTCTACAGACAGATTTTCCTCTATAGTTTTGTTACGCGCATCCCCCTTTTTACCTGCTCATACCCTTAGGGGTTTTAGCGTTTGGTTATAACAATAGATCATCCCTAGTATTCAGAGGACTGCCAGATTTTTTCGATTTTTTCCCCCCCAATTTCTTACACGTATAAATTTTAAATTAATATTGACATAGCCTAGAATTAATTTATTAAAATTTTTTTTTTATGGGGAAACGAATCAACTATAAAAAATTTATTTAAAGGGGAAATTATTAAATTTTTTACTTTAAAATTTAAAAAGGGGAACAGATATTTTAAATTTTTAAAATCTTCCTGGCACGGTATTGTTTTTTTTTTTTTTTGGTTATTTTAAATACCTTTTACCCAAACAAACTTTTTTGATTTTTTTTATATAGGAATAAGGGGTTTTATATGAAAAATTTTTTTCTTTTTTTTTTTTTTTGAGTCAGTGGCCACTACAAATCTGCATGAAACCATCTCCCCTTGATTGAAGGGGGGCGAGGAAAATAAGGAATAAAAATCAAACTTGTAATCAAATGTTTACATACGAAAATTTTTGATGAACCGCCCACGTGTGAAAACACCTGGATGTGTCTATTAAAGATGAATACTGCCTGCATATCTGGTTTTTAAATTGAAAAAGGGGAAAGATTAAGTGTGATTCATGTGGGTTGGGTTGTTTATGGGAGAGGGAATTTTAAGGTGATTTTTTCCCCAACCTTTTTAACAAACCCTTTAAACTGGGCATCTACAGAAATGCGCAAATCCAAATGTATTTACTATGGATTGGTCGGGTACGTCCATGTAATAATGTTGGTAAAATTTTCGACAATATGTTTGGTAAAACGATACAGGGGCAACTAATGCGATTTTTTTTATTGTGGCAACATTTCTCTCTCCAGGAGCTTTGTCATGCTGTTACGTTTTGAGAAAGGTCCTGCAGAGCGAAACGTTGCCACAATAAAATGCAGCATTAGTTGCACTTGTGTCCTTTTACCTAACATATCTCAATGTAAAGAGAATGAGCTTATATAGATTTCTAAAAGTGAGTTATACTGGAAGACGGAAATTTCGACGCCAATCAATTTTTTTAGGGGCCCACCCGCTTTAAGGGGGGTCCCGCATCGCAACATTTTGGGAAACCCCAAAAGTTTATTAATGCCAATATGGATTTTTTTTTTTTAAAAATTTTTGGGCCCGGGCAAAACAAAAACCAAAAAAAATAAATGGAAAATATAAAAAATAAAAGGAAAAGCAAAAATTACCATTTTAACACTGAGAATAGTCATTATAAAAGACTATTACTTAGAATGATATCGATGAAGCATTTTTTTACTTATTTTTTGCCAAAAGACCCTTTCGTTGCATATAAGGAAAACAAAAGTGGATGTAACCCAGATGATTTTTTGTGGTCAGTTTGCATTGCTATATCTTGGAAATTTCCCGGCCATTTATGATCAAAAGCATCATACTTCACACTGTCACAAGTCTTTTTTTCCCGTTGGTAAGGCAAGGAAAAGATATTTTTCAAGCATGACAAATTTAAGAAACATTATTTTCAACACTGGAATTTTTTTGTGCCTGAGAATCACAGCGTAAAAAAGTCAGCATTAACAACAGCAAAATCAACAACATTGGCCCAAAAAAGGGGCATGGAAAAATGGGTTTTTATTTTTGTTTTTTTTGTACCATCATTTTAAAACCAACATGGGATTTTTTTTAAATTTCCTTTCCCCTTTGTGGGATTATAGTTTTTTGATTTTTGCAAGGGGAAGGGGGAACCAGTAAACCCTTTCCCGAAGGGGCCCCAGGATGGACCACCACATCATTTTTTTACTAAAGTGAGGGACTTTATCCTTTTCCACCTTACAAGGACTCGTCATTTCCTTCGACATCACAAACACCCCTTTGGACTAATTTTTTTTTTTCCGTTTTTCCCTTTAAAATTCATAATTTCTGGGGCCACAAAAAAAATATTTATAAAATTTTCCCAAAAGTATCTGCAGTTATATTTGCGTCCATATCTTTTCCAAAGGGAAATTTTAAGACTTTGGCGCAGATGAATTTTTTGCTTTTCCAATTGTCACAAGTCCAACCCAAACTTTTTGAACTTTTTGGTGACTTATTTTTTTCATTTGGCATTTTTCAGGATGATTGTCAAAAGTTGCAACTCCCGGGCATAAATAAATTTTGAATCATTTCCCTCCCCATTTTCAAGGCAAAAAAATTCCCAAGCCACAAAATTTTCCCGGTTTTTTTTTCTTTTTTGCTTTTATCAGACAAGTATTTACAGATCAAATGTATACAACACCAAAAACTAATGAAAAAACGTAAAAAAATAAGAACCCCGAATTTAGTAACCCTTTTTTTTTATCAAAACTATTAATTTTCTATAAAATGTATTTTTGGTTAAAATTTTCCCCCTAAAAAAAATGTAAAAACCCAATTTTAAAAAAATTTAAAAAACCCAAAAATTAAATTAAAAAAAAACATAATTTTATAGAGAATAATATACTTTTTCATACAGAAAAGGGTGTCCCGTACTGGGGAGGGAAAATGGCCTCCACATTGAGCTTTATCATCCCAGAAGACATAAATTTAATCTTCCAAAAAATAGTGTCCTCATCCGTTTTACCCGGGGTTGTATTAGATTTTAAAAAAACTTTGGGGCCCGGCAAAACAATTTTCTTTCCCCTAAAGGGAAAACCCCGGTGTTTTACCCGTCCATTCATCAACATGTGGGTGATGTGTACCTTTGATCTAATGATTTATATCTGACACAGCAACCCTCACTGAATCCCTTTTTTCAGATAATTTTTTCTAACCTTCATTGGGTAACATCCCGGCATACCCTTTCTGAAAAACTATACTACAAAAAAAGTCCCCCCCCCCGCGAAAATGTATCTTCGATTTTCTTTCCCCAATAATTTAAACCAATTTTAAAAGCCGTTTTCAGGTCCCCTGTATCAGAAAAGCCGAGCCCAGGGGGCTGACTCTTTTACAAAAAGTTATTAATTTAATTTAAAACCCACGGTTAACACCTTTCAAATTGTAATTTAAACCAAGCGGGTGAAGAAAGAAATGCCTCAAAATCACCTCTTTCCCCTATCACACACCTGCTACTGTTCCACTCCTTCATTAAATTTTACTGTTATTAACTGAGGCATCTGAATTGAAAAAAACGCTGGGGGAGGTGAAAAAGTTTTTTCCAATAAACATCCCCAAAGTCTCTTCAATACCATAAAAAATTTACCCAAAACCAACAAACGCACTGGGATGGGAGATACAAACGAATTACGGGAACCCAAGGGAAAAACCCGGGCCCCTTTAGGGCTATAACCAGACATACATTAAAAAAAACAAACATAAGGAGCCTCAAAAGCAAAAGCAAAGAAATACCTTATAACGCAATGGACTTTCCCCAAAGCTTTTTTTCCCACTAACTAAGTGGATCCGTTAAAAACAATTTGGTTTTTTACATATTCCTCTCTCACTAACATACAAGGCTCCTGATTTAAAAGGTATTAATGTATTCTGGTATATAGACCTCATGGACCGGAGTTTTCTCTTAGGGTTTGCCGTCAACTTCGTTTGTCTCCCCATCCCAGGCTTTTTGTTGGGTCTCGGTGACTATGGTATTGAAAGACTTTGGATGTTTATTGGAGAAACTTTTCACCTCCTCACACGTTTTTTTAAAATCTCAGATCCCCTCATTAATAACATGAAGTAATGAAGGAGTAGGAACAGTATGCAGAGTGTGTGCATAGTGGAGATGTGATTTTGAGGCAGTCATCTTCATCCGCTTGGTTTAAATTACAACTTGAAAGGTGTTCATCCCGTAGGTTTAATTTTAAATTAATAACATTAATTAAAGATAGTCAGTCCCTGAGCTGCGGCGATTCTGATACAGAGACCTGAAAACAGAGACTTTTATAATGGATAAAGTAGTTGGGAGAAAGCAATCGAAGATACAGTTACAGGTGGGCGGGGCACATTTGTAGCTATAGATTTTATCACAAGGGATGCCAGAGTTACCCTGAAGGTAGAAAAATTATCTGAACCAATTCAGTATGTTGCTGGTCAGAAGAATCATTAGATAAAGGTACACATCACCCACATGTTGATGAATGAGACATGTATAACACCTGGGTATCTTTAGTGGAGAGATGTTTTGCCTGGCCCAAAGTTTTTAAATCAAAACAACCCCAGTCAACGCGGAGGGAACACTATTTCTAAAGCATCATTTATTCTTCAGACTGATAAAGCTCAATGTGGAGGCCTATTCCTCGCAGTCAGACACCCTTTTCTGTATAAAAAGTATAGTTATTCTTAAAAAATTAGTTTTGTATAATTTTTGGGTGTTTGAATGGTTTAATTGGGATTTACTTTATTTTTAGGAAATTTTAACCAAAAAACATTTTATGAAAAAACTAAGTTTTGCATACAAAAAGGGTTTACAAAATTTCGAGGGTTCATATTTGTACTTTTTATTCTTACTGTTTGGTTTGTATACATTTGATCTGTAAATACTTGTCTGATAAAGCAATAAAGAAAAACAAACCAGGTAAATGTGGCTTCGAACTTTTTTGCCTTGAAAATGAAGATGGAATGATTCAAAATTTATTTATGCACCAAGGAGTTGCAACTTTTGACAATCATCCTGTAAAACTGCCAAATGAAGAAAATAAGTCACCAATAAGTTCGAAGATTGTGCTTGTACTTGTGACAACTCTGGACAAGACAAAGACATCATCTGTGCCGAAGATCTTCAAATCTTCCTTTGGTAAAGATACTGAGACGCAAATATAACTGCAGATACATTGGAACAATATATAAATATATGTGTGGTGACCCAGAAATTATGAATGTTAAGGAAACGGAAAAGAAAATAGTGCCAAGGGGTGCTAGTGATGTCGAAGGCAATGACGACGTCCTTGTAAGGTGGAAGGATAACAGATCCCTCACTTTAGTGAAAAATGATGTGGTGGTCCATCCTGTGACCCTTCTGGAAATGGTACTAGTTCCGCTGCCCTGCAATAATCAAGAACTATAATGCACACATGGGAGGTATTAACAAAAGTACCATGTTGGTGTATATGTATGTACAAAAACCCAAAGAAAAAATTTAAAAATTTTTACATGCTCTTGTTTGCCTGTTGTTGATCCGCGTTTTTAATGCCCTGCTTCTTTTCAGCTGTGATTCCAGGGACACAAAATTCCCTTTTTGAAAATAAAGATCTTTATTTGTCAGCTTGCAAAAAAATCTATTTTAAAGCCTTTCCAACGTGAAAAAAAACTTGATGACAGTGTGAAGTATGATCAGTGATAATCACGGCCCCGTGAATGCCAAATAAGCAAAAGCAACACTGACGCACAAAAAACATCTATTACATCCACTTTTTTTTCCTCATATGAACGTAAGTCTAGCATAAAATAAGTATAAAAAAAACTGCTTTCGACTTCTTTCTAAGTAATAGTCTTTTATAAGACTATTTCCATGTTTAAAAGGTAATTTTTTTCTTTTCCTTTTTTTTTTTATATCTTTTATTTTTTATTTTTTGGTTAGTCTTCCGCACCAAAAATATTGAAAAAAAAAAAAAATCCATATTTGGGATTTTAAAAACTTTGGGTCTTCCCAAAGTTTTGGGTGTGACCCCCCCTTTGGGGGTAGGCCATAAAAATTGATTGGCGTCCAATTTTCCCTCTTCCATTAATCACTTTTTAAAAACTTTTTAAGCCATTCTTTTACATTTGGGTATTTTTAGGTAAAAGGACACAATGCAACTAATGCGATTTATTGTGGCAAAAGTTTCCTCTGCGGACCTTTTCAAAACGAAAAGTGACAAAGCTCCCGGAGGAGAAATGTTGCCACAATAAAAAATCGCATTATTGCCCCTGTTCGTTTTACCAAAAAATATTTTTCGAAAATTTTACCAAAATTATTTAAAGGACGTACCCGACCAATCCCGTAAAAAACATTTGGATTTGCGCTTCTGTAGACTTGCCCCTAAAGGTTTTTTAATCAAGGCTGGGAATAAACACCTTAAATTACATCCCGATAAGCAACCCCAAACCCCCAAATGAATCACCACTTATTTTTTCCGCTATTTTCACATCTAAAAACCAATATGCAGGCAGTTTTTATCTTCAATAAACATCCCGGTGTTGCACACGTGACGTTTTTTCA
>NW_026488894.1:0-19361 GCF_026875155.1 Cherax quadricarinatus
CCTGTTTTGGGGGGCTGCACTGCTTTTCTGTTTCTGCTACTGGGATTGCGCAGCTACTGCTGTACTGCTACTGCTGTTTGCTGCTGCTGCTGCTGCTGCTACTGCTGTTGCTGTTACACTGTTTTTTGCTGCTGCTGCTACTGCTGTTGCTGTTACTGCTGTTGTTGCTGCTGCTGCTGCTGCTGCTGCTACTGCTGTTGCTGTTGCTGCTACTGGTATTGCTGCAGCTACTGCTGTACTGCTACTGCTGTTGCTGCTGCTGCTGCTGCTGCTACTGCTGTTGCTGTTACTGCTGTTGGTGTTGCTGCTGCTGCTACTGCTGTTGCGTTACTGCTGTTTGTTGCTGCGCTACTGCTGCTGCTGTTCTGCTGCTGCGTTTCTCCTGTTGGTGTTGCTGCTACTGCTGTTGCTGTTGCTGCTACTGGCATTGCTGCAGCTACTGCTGTACTGCTACTGCTGTTGCTGCTGCTGCTGCTGCTACTGCTGTTGCTGTTACTGCTGTTGTTGCTGCTGCTGCTGCTGCTGCTGCTGCTGCTGTTACTCCTGTTGGTGTTGCTGCTACTGCTGTTGCTGTTGCTGCTACTGGTATTGCTGCTGCTACTGCTGTACTGCTACTGAGTTGCTGTAAATGGGTGTTGCTGCTGCTGCTACTGCTGTGCTGCTGCTATCATCATCTTGCTCTGTTACACCTGTGTCTATCTTCGTGCCTCAGAACCCAGCAAAAAATTAAGACCTAAGGTGCTGGACAGGTCCAGGAGCTGCAGCTCAACCTTCAACAAATACAGCTAAACGAGCACACACTTCAAGCACTTACTCAGGAAAATGAAAGCTCCTGTCTTCCTGTTCTGTCATTCCCACAAACACCAGAAGCTCTTTAAGACAGACAGACAGACAGACAGATGGACAGACAGACAGACAGCCCGACAGCAACAGACAGACAGACAGACAGACAGACAGACGGACAGACAGACAGACAAACAGACAGACAGACAGACAGACAGACAGACAGACAGACAGACAGACAGACAGACAGACAGACGGACCCGTTATTATTGTTCTTTATTGCGGTAAAAGTATTACTTAAACTTTATTAAGACGCATTAAAGGGGTTTAGATAAACCTTGTGTTTATCTAAACCAGACTACAAAAAAAATTCTGATAGACATTAATATAATGTTTTAATTCCCGATAGAAGTGCTTGGTGAGCAGCAATAGCCTGAGAAATCATGTACCAGTATGCTGGGTGCCTGCAGCAACAGCATGATAAATCATTTATCAGTATGGTGGGTGCCTGTAGCCTGCAGCAACAGCCTGAGAAATCACCTATCAGTACAATGGGTGCCTGTAGCCTGCAGCAACAGCCTGAGAAATTGCCTATCAGTATGGTGGGTGCCTGCAGCAACAGCCTGAGAAATCACCTATCAGTACGATGGGTGCCTGCAGCCTGCAGCAACAGCCTGAGAAATCATCTATCACCTTCTCTCGTTTATCAATTACCATCGTGTGGTCGCCTGCAACCGGTTTTTTTTTTTTTTAGTTGATCACTCTACATATACCTCGGCTGGTACCGGATCCCCCCATTTCTGCGACCTCCTTATAACCATTACTCACTGCCTGCCCCCCCCCATCACCACTACCCATCACCCATCAACCAGCACCTACACTCACTCACGCCTCTCACCGTTTACCCTCCTCCTCCTCCTCCTCCTCCTCCCTCCTCCTCCTCCTCCTCCTCTTCCTCCTCCTCCTCTTCCTCCTCCCTCCTCCTCCTCCTCCTCCTCCTCCTCCTCTTCCTCCCCTCTTCTTCCTCCTCCTCCTCCTCCTCCTCCTCCTCCCTTCTTCCCTCTTCCTCTTCCTCCTCCCCTCCTCCTCCTCCTCCTCCCCTCCTCCTCCTTCCCCTCCTCCTCCCTCCTCCCTTTCCCCCCCTCTTCCTCCTCCTTTCCCCCTCCTCCTCCCCCCCTCCCCCCCCATACCTCTTTAAGCTGTCATTTTGGGTGACGGATTTAGTGTCGCCTAAAATTGCCCAAACGTATTCGTTTTATGGGGTCATGGTTTAGTGTAATCAACCCAATTTATCAAAAGGGGGACGCGGATTTAGGAGGAAGGGGGGGAAGAAGGGGGGGAGGGAGTGGAGAGAGAGAGGGAAGGGAAAGAAGATAGGGGGGAAAATACCGGAAGAAAAGAGGAATGAAGAAAGGAGGGGAAGGGACGGGACAGAAAAAGGAAGCAGCAGAACAGCACAAAGCAGCACAACACGGCAGCAACAGCAGCAACAGCAGCAACAGCAACAGCAGCAACAGCAGCGCAACAGCAGCAACAGCAGCTCAACAGCAGCAGCAACAAACAAACAGCAGCGCAACAGCACAACAACTGAACAGCAGCAACACAAAAAGCAGCAAAAGCACAGAACAGCAGCAAAAAGCAACAGCAACAGCACAACAGCAGCACAACACAGCAACAGCAGCAGCAAAAGTACAACAGCAGCAACAGCAAACAAACAGCAACAGCACAACGCAGCTGCAACAGCAGCAACAGAACAGCACAACGCACAGCAACAGCAGCAACAGCACAGCAAAAAGCAGAAACAGCAGCGCACAGCGGGAGAGCAACAGCAGAAACAGCACAGCAAAAACAAAAAACAGAGCGGCAGCAGCAGCAACAGCAAAGCAGCAGCAACAAAAACAATAACAGCAGAAGCACAGCAGCAACAGTAGCACAACACAGAAACAGCAGCAGCAGCGAGCAAAACAGCAGCAGCAGCAGCAACACAAAAAAAGCAACAGCAGCAACAGCAACAAACAGCAACAGCAACACAAAGCAACAGCAGCAACAGCAACAGCAAAACGCAACACACAAAGCAACAGAACAGCAGCAACAGCAACAGCGCAGCGCAACAGCAGCACAACAAAACAGCAACAGCAGCAACAGCAACGCAGCAGCACACCAAAAGCAGCAACAAAAACAATAGCAACAAACACAGCAAAAGCAACACAACAGCGCAACACAGCAACAGCAACAGCAAACAGGCAACAGCAGCAACAACAAAAACAGCACAGCAGCAACAGGACAGAACAGCAGGGCAACAACAGCAGCGCAGCAACAGCAACAGCCAACAAAAACACGCAAAAGCAACAGCAGCAACAACAACACTGCAACACAACACAGCACAAGCAACAGCAGTAACACAGCAACAGCACCCGCAGAAAGCAGAAAAAGCAAACGCAAAAAGCCAACGCCCCAACAAAAAAAGCGCAACAGAGCAACACGCAACAGCAAAACAGAACAGCACAGCGCAACGCAGAGCAGCACCAGCCAACCAACAAAAGCAACAGCACAGCGCAAAAGCAGCAACAGCAGCAAAGCAAAAGCAACAGCAGCAAAAAGCGCAACAGCAACGCAGCAACAGAACAGCAGAACAGCAGCAACAGCAGCAGCAAACAGCAGCAACAAAAGCAACACAACAGCAACAGCGCAACAGCGCAACAGCAACAGCAGCAGCACAAAAGCGCAACAGCAGCAACAGCACAATAGCAACAGCAGGGGGGGATAGCGTTTTTTGCTACCACACAAAATCCTCACAGTGATGTGGCACGGGGCAGGGGCGGGGGGTGGAAAGGGAGGGGGGGGGAAGAAAAAATGGAGAAAAAAGGGAAGGGGGGGGGAAAAGGGGAAAAAAGGGGAGAGGGAAAGAGAGGGGGGGGAAAAGGGAGAAAAGGGGGAGGGAAAGGGGGGGGGAGGGAAGAGGAAAAAGGGGAGGGGGAAAGGGAGGGGGGGGGGGAGGGGAGAAAGGGGAAGAGGGAAAAGGAAAAGGGGAGGGTAAAAAATTAAAAAGGAAGGGAAAAAGGGGGGGGGGGGAGGGGAGGAAGAAAAGGGGGAAGGGAAAGGGGGAGAAAGGGTGGGGGTGAAGGAGCAGGGGGTAAGGTAGGGGGAGGGGGGGGGAAAAGGGTCAAAATCATCAATAAATTGTAATTTTTTTTAAATTTTTTTGGTGAAAAATTAAACCCCAACACTATTGTTCTGAGGGGGAAAAAAAATAAAATTTGTTTGAAAGGGAATGATAAATTTGTTTGACCCGGAGGTGGAAAAAAATTTTTTTGACAGGAAAAGAGTAAACTTTTGTTTGAGAGGACCCAGCCTCCAACACCCTGTTTGACCGGAGGATCGAGCCTCCAACATCCTTTTTTTGCCCGGAGGATCGAGCCTCCAACACACTTGTTTTTGACCCGGAGGACGAGCATCCAAAACCCACTTTTCTGACCCCGGAGGACGAGCCTCCAACACCCTTGTTTGACCCGGGACCCAGCCCCCCCACCTTGTTTGACCGGAGGATCCCCCAAACCCCACTTGTTTGACCAGGAGAGAGCCCCCAACATACTTGTTTGACCCCGGGGGATCGGAAAATATTTTGGGTTTGGGGGATTAGTTAACATTTTTTTGAGAGGAAGTAACACAAATTTCTTCCCAACACCCCAAATTCTTTTCTACCCATAAATCCTCCCCACTACTTTTTCTTCCCAATCCCTCCAAACTACCCAACCAAAAACCCCCAAATTTTTTAAACCCAAATCCAAATATTTTTAAAATTTTTTTTTTTTTTTACCCAAAAAAACATTTTTCCCCTTCCCATATTTTTTCCCTCACCTCCCCCCTTTTTGTTCTGCCCGGGGACCCCCCCAACCTCTTGTTCTGACCCGGGGGATCGAGCCTCCAAACACTTGTTCGACCCGAGGATCGAGCCTCCAACATACTTGTCGACCGGGGATCGAGCTCCAACACTCCTTTTCGACCCGGAGGATCGAGCCTCCAACATACTTGTTTTGACCCCCGGGGACGGCCCCCAACACACTTGTTCTGACCCGGGATCGAGCCTCCAACACCCTTTTCGACCCGGAGGGCGAGCCCCCAACACTCTTGTTCGACCCCCAGGGCGACCTCCAACACTACTTGTTCTGACCCGAGAACGGCCCCCCAAACTACTTGTTCTGACCCGGAGGAAAGAGCTCCAAAACCTTTTCTGACCCGGGATCGAGCCCCCAACACTCCCTTTTTCTGACCCGGGGGATCGAGCCTCCCAAAACCCACTTGTTCTGAAACCCGGGGGATCGAGCCAAAAAAACTTTTTCTGACCCGGAGGGTCGAGTCTCCACACTCTTTTCTGACCCGGGGATCGGCCTCCAACACTCTTTTTCTGACCCCCGGGGGATCGAGCCTCCAAAACTACTTGTTCTGACCCGGGGATCGAGCCCCAAAAAAATACTTGTTCCCCGGGGGGATGAGCTCCAACACTACTTTTTGACCCGAGGGGTCGGCCCCCAAAACCCACTTTTCTGACCGGGGGATCGGCCTCCAAAACTACTTGTTCTGACCCGGAGGATCGAGCCCCAACACTACTTGTTTTGACCCGGGGGAACGAGCCTCCAACACTAACTTTTTCTGACCCGGAGAAACGAGCCTCCAAAACAAATTTTTGACCCGGAGGATCGAGCCCCCAACACATTGTTCTGACCCGGAGGGTAGCCTCCAACCATTTTTCTGACCCGGGGGAAACGAGCCCCAAACTACTTTTTCTGACCCGAGGGTCAGCCTCCAACACACTTTTGCCCAGGATCGAGCCCCCAACACTTTGTTTGACCCGGGGGGATCGAGCCTCCAACACTACTTGTTTTGACCCGGAGGATCGAGCCTCCAACACACTTGTTCTGACCCGGAGATCGACCCCAAAATACTTTTTTCTGACCCCGGGGGTGAGCCTCCAACACTCTTGTTCTTACCCGGAGGGTGAGCCTCCCACTCCCTTGTTCTGACCCGGAGATCGGCCTCCCAAAATACTTTTCTGACCCGGGGGTCGAGCCTCCAACACAATGTTTACCCGGAGGATCGAGCCTCCCAAAACACTTTTTCTACCCGGAGGGTCGAGCCCCAAAACTCTTGTTCTGCCCGGAGGATCGGCCTCCAAACCTACTTGTTCTGACCCAATCGAGCCCCAAAAAACTACTTGTTTTGACCCGGAGGGGTCGAGCCTCCAACACTATTGTTTTCTGACCCCCCCGGGGGATCGAGCCTCAACCTACTTGTTCTGACCCCGGGGGATCGAGCCCTACACACTTTTTCTACCCGGGGGATCGGCCTCCAAATCTTTCCTGACCCGGGGGATCGAGCCTTTAAAAATTGCTGACCCGGAGGATCGAGCCTCCAAAACTACTTGTTTGACCCAAAGGGTCGGCCTCCAACACTCTTTTCCCGCCCCGGGGGATCGAGCCTCCAACACTACTTTTTCTACCCGGGGGGTCGAGCCCCAAAAACTACTTGTTCTGACCAGGATCGAGCCTCCAACACTACTTGTTTGGGGCCCGGGGATCGAGCCCCCAACATTTAAATTTTCTGACCGAGGCGAGCCCCAACATCCCTTTTTCTGACCCGGAGGGCGAGCCTCCAACACTACTTGTTTTGACCGGGGGAAACGGCCTCCACACACCGTTTGCCGGGGGGACGAGCCTCCAACACTATTGTTTGACCCGGAGGATCGACCTCCAACACTACTTGTTTTGACCCCGGGGGATCGAGCCTCCAAACTACTTTTTTCGACCCGGAGGATCGGCCTCCAACCTACTTGTTCGCCAAAGGATCGAGCCTCCAACATCTTGTTCTGACCCGAGGGTCGGCCTCCAACACTACTTTTTCTGACCCGGGGGACGGCCCTCCAAAACTACTGTTGACCCGGAGGATCGAGCCTCCAAAACTCTTGTTCTGCCCCGGGGGATCGAGCTCCAACACACTTTTTCTGACCCGGGGGATCAGCCTCCAACACTACTTTTCTGACCCGGAGGATCGAGCCTCCAAAAATACTTGTTCGACCGGGGATCGACCTCCAACACTACTTGTCTGACGGGGGATCGAGCCTCCAAAACTCCCTTTTTTGACCCGGGGGATCGAGCCCCAACACTACTTGTTTGACCGGAGGGTCGGCCTCCAACACTACTTGTTTGACCCGGAGGGTCGAGCCTCCAACACTCTTGTTCTGACCCCGGAGGATCGAGCCTCCAAAACACTTGTTCTGACCCGGAGGATCGAGCCTCCACACTACTTGTTTGCCCCGGGGGATCGAGCCTCCCAAAACTATTTTTTCTACCCGGAGGATCGAGCCTCCAACACTACTTGTTCGACCCGAGGACGACCCCCAAAATACTTTTTCGACCCGGGGGAAACGAGCCTCCCAAAACTATTGTTCGACCCGGGGGATCGAGCCTCCAACACTACTTTTCTGACCCGGGGATCGAGCCTCCAACACTACTTGTTTTTGACCGGAGGATCGAGCCCCCAACATCTTGTTTTTGACCCGGAGGATCGAGCCTCCACACACTTGTTTCGCCCGGAGGATCGACCCTTTTCCCAAAACCCATTGTTTGACCGGAGGATCGAGCCCCAACACACTTTTTTGACCCGGGGACAGCCTCCAAAAACTACTTTTCGACCCGGAGGATCGAGCCCCAACATACTTGTTTGACCCGGAGGTCGGGCCTCCAACACTACTTGTTCTGACCCGGAGGATCGAGCCCCCAACACTACTTTTTCGACCCGGGGGATCGGCCTCCAACACTACTTGTTTGACCCGGAGGATCGGCCCCCAACACTACTTGGGTTTTGACCCGGGGATCGAGCCTCCAACACTACTTTTTTGCCCGGGGGGATCACCTCCAAAAACTACTTTTTCTACCCCGGGGTCGAGCCCCAACACACTTGTCTGACCCCGGGGGTCGAGCCCCCAACACTACTTGTTCTGACCCCCGGGGACGAGCCCCAACACTACTTGTTCTGACCCAGGATCGAGCCCCCAAAACACTTGTTCTGCCCGGGGACAGCTCCAAACTACTTGTTCTGACCCGGAGGATCGAGCCTCCAACACACTTGTTCTGACCCGGGGATCGAGCCTCCAAAAACCCACTTTTCTGACCGGGGGTCGAGCCTCCACCACTTGTTCTGACCCGGAGGATCGAGTCCCAACAACTTTTTCGACCCCCAGGATCGAGCCCCAACACTACTTGTTCTGACCCGGGGGATCGAGCCTCCAACACTACTTTTTCTGACCCCAGGATCGAGCCTCCCAAAACACTTGTTTTGACCCGAGGATCGGCCTCCAACCACTTGTTTGCCCGGAGGTCGAGCCCCCAACACTATTGTTCTGACCCGGGGGGATCGAGCCCCCCAACACTACTTTTCTGACCCAGAGGATCGGCCCCCCAACACACTTGTTCGACCCGGGGGATCGAGCCTCCAACCACTTTTTCTGACCCGGAGGGGTCGAGCCTCCAAACTACTTGTTCACCCGGAGATGAGCATCACACTACTTTTTGGGCCCGGGGAAACGAGCCTCCAACACACTTGTTCTGACCCCCGGGGGACGGCCTCCAACACTACTTTTTACAGGGGGTGAGCTCCAACACTACTTGTTCTACCCCGGGGATCGACCTCCAAACCTACTTGTTCTGACCCGGGGATCGAACTCCAACACTACTTGTTCTGACCCCGGGGGATCGAGCCTCCAAAAACTACTTTTTTTACCCAGGATCGAGCCTCCAACACACTTGTTCTGACCCGGGGATCGAGCTCCCAAAACCCACTTGTTTTGACCCGGGGATCGAGCTCCAACCACTTGTTCTGACCCGGAGGATCAGCCCCAAAAACTTTTTCTGACCCGGGGGATCGAGCCTCCAACACTACTTGTTTTTACCCGGGGATCAGCATCCAAACTACTTGTTTTTTGACCCGGAGGGTCGAGCCTCCAACACTACTTGTTTGACCCGGGGGATCGAGCTCCAACACTACTTTTTCTGACCCCGGGGGATCGAGCTCCAACATACTTGTTTTGACCCGGGGGATCGAGCCTCCCAAAACTACTTGTTCGACCGGGATCGGCCTCCCCTATTGTTCTGACCCGGGACGAGCTCCAACACTACTTGTTTGACCCGGGGACGAGCCCAAAACTACTTGTTCTACCCGGGGGATCGAGCCTCAACACTCTTGTTCTGACCCGGGGGATCGAGCCCCCAAATACTTTTCTGACCCGGGGGGATCGACCCCAAAACTACTTGTTCTGACCGGAGGTCGAGTTTTCCAAAACCCACTTTTTTGAACCCGGAGGATCGAGCCTCCCAAAACTACTTGTTCTGACCCGGGGGATCGGCCTCCCCCTACTTTTTCGACCGGGGGATCGGCCCCAACACTATTTTTCTGACCGGAGTTTTGAGCCCCCAACAAACCTTTTTCTGACCCGGGGAAAACGAGCCCCAAAAACTACTTTTCACCCGGAGGGTCGAGCCTCCAAAACCCCACTTGTTCGACCCGGGGATCGAGCCCCCACCACTTGTTCTGACCCGAGGTCGAGCCTCCAACACTACTTGTTCTGACCCCGGGGGATCGAGCCTCCAACACTACGTTCTGACCCGGAGGATCGACCTCCAACATACTTTTCTGACCGGAGGATCGAGCCTCAACCTATTGTTCTGACCCGGGGGATCGAGCCTCCCAAAATACTTGTTCTGCCCGGAGAAACGAGCCTCCAACACTCTTTTCTGACCCGGAGGATCGAGCCCCAAACACTTGTTCTGACCCGGGGGATCGAGCCTCCAACACACTTGTTCGACCCGGGGGATCGAGCCCCCAAAACAAATTGTTCTGACCCCCGGGGGATCGAGCCCCAACACTACTTGTTCTGACCCCGGGGGATCGAGCCTCCAACACTACTTGTTCTGACCCGGAGGTCGAGCCTCCACAACATAAACTTGTTTTGACCCCGGGGGATCGACCCCCAACATACTTGTCGACCCGGAGGATCGAGCTCCAACACATTTTTTGGACCCGGGGGATCGAGCCTCCAACCTCTTTTTCTGACCCGGAGGATCGAGCATCCCCAAAACACTTGTTCTGACCCGGAGGGTCGAGCCTCCACCTACTTTTCGACCCGGGGGATCGACCTCCCAAAACTATTGTTTTGACCCGGGGGATCGAGCCTCCAACACTACTTGTTCTGACCCCGGGGGATCAGCCTCCCAACACTTGTTCTGACCCAGGATCGAGCTCCAAAACTACTTTTTCTGACCCGGAGGATCGAGCCTCCAACATATTTTCTGACCCCCGGGAATCGAGCCTCCCAAAACTACTTGTTTTGACCCCGGGGGCGACTCAAAAACTACTTTTTCTGACCCGAGGATCGAGCCCCAAACACTCTTGTTCTGACCCGGGGGGGATCGAGCATCAACATCTTGTTCGACCCGGGGGATCGAGCTCCAACACACTTTTTTACCCGGAGGATCGAGCTCCCAAAACTATTTTCTGACCCGGGGGGATCGGCATTCCAACACTACTTGTTTTGACCCGGGACGAGCCCCCACCTACTTTTTCTGACCCGGGGGATGAGCCTCCAAAACTACTTTTTCGACCCAACGAGCCTCCAAACCTACTTTTTTCGAACCCGGGGGAAACGAGCCTCCCAAAACCCACTTTTTTCTGCCCGGGGGTCGAGCTCCAACACTATTTTCTACCCGGGGGACGAGCCCCAAAACTACTTGTTCTGACCCGGAGGATCGAGCCCCAAAACTACTTGTTCTGCCCGGAGGGTCGAGCCTCCCAAAACTACTGTTCACCCGGGGAAAACGGGCCCTCCAACCTACTTGTTCCCCGGGGGTCGAGCCCCCAAAAACTACTTGTTCTGCCCGGAGGACAGCCTCCACACACTTGTTCTGACCCGGGGGACGAGCCCCAAACTACTTGTTTGACCCGGGGGATGAGCTCCAACACTACTTGTTCTGACCCGGGACGAGCCTCCCCCCTACTTGTTCTGACCCGGGGATCGAGCCCCAACACTACTTGTTCTGACCGAGGTTTGAGCCTCCACACACTTGTTCGACCCGGAGGATCGAGCCTCCAACATATTGTTCGACCCGGGGGTCGAGCCCCCAACATACTTGTTCTGCCGGAGGGGCGAGCCTCCAAAACAAATTTTTTCTCCGGGGGATCGGCCCCCAACACACTTGTTCTGACCCGGAGGCGAGCCCCCCAACACTAATTTTTTTGACCCGGAGGGTCGAGCCCCAAACTATTTTTCTGACCCGGAGGGCGAGCCCCCAACACTACTGTTTTGACCCCGGGGGATCAGCCCCCAAACAAAATTGTTCTGACCCGAGGGTGAGCCTCCAACACACTTGTTTCTGACCCAGGGCGAGCCCCAACACTAAATTTTCTGACCCGGAGGATCGAGCCTCCCAAAACTACTGTTCGACCCGGAGGATCGACCCCCCAACATACTTGTTCTGACCCGGAGGATCGACCTCCAAAAACTACTTTTTCTGACCCCGGGGGATCGAGCCCCCAACACTCTTGTTCTGACCCGGAGGACGGCCTCCAACCTACTTGTTCTGACCGGAGATCGAGCCTCCAACACACTTGTTCTGACCCGGGGATCGAGCCTCCACACTACTTTTTTTGACCCGGAGGTCGAGCCCCAAAACTATTTTCTGACCCCGGGGATCGAGCCTCCAACAAAACTTGTTTGACCCGGGGGGATCGAGCCTCCAACACTACTTGTTTCTGACCCCGGAGGACGGCCTCCAAAATACTTGTTCGACCCGGGGGGTTTGACCTCCAAAACTACTTGTTTTCTCCCGGGGGGATCGAGCCTCCAACACTACTTTTTTTGACCCGGGGGATCGGCCTCCAAAACACTTGTTTTGACCCGGAAAGGGCGAGCCCAAAACTCTTTTCTGAACCCGGGGGATCACCTCCAACACACTTTTCTGACCCGAGGATCGGCCTCCAACACACTTTTCTGACCCGGGGGATCGGCCCAAAACTACGTTCTGACCCGGGGATCGGCCTCCAACACATTGGACCCCGGGGGTCGAGCCTCCAACACTACTTGTTCTACCCGGAGATCGAGCCTCCAACACTTTTTTCTGACCCGGGGATCGAGCTCCACACTACTTGTTTGACCCGGAGGATCGAGCCTCCAACACCTTGTTCGACCCGGGGGGAATCGAGCATCCAACACTACTTGTTTGACCCGGGGGACGGCCTCCAAAACTACTTTTTTCTGACCCGGGATCGAGCCCCAAAACTACTTGTCTGGCCCCCGGGGGATCGAGCCTCCCCCCTCTTGTTCGACCCGGGGGAGGGTCGAGCCTCCAACACATTGTTCGACCCGGAGGATCGAGCATCCAAACAACTTTTTCACCCGGAGGAAAAGACCTCCAAAAAACCTTTTCTACCCGGGGACGACTCCAACACTACTTGTTCTGACCCGGGGATCGAGCCCCAACATCTTGTTCGACCCGGGGATCGAGTAAAATTCCTTTCTACCGAGGATCGAGAAACATCCGTTTTACCCCGGGTGGCCTCCAAACCTCCCCTTTTTTAGCCCCCGGAGGATCACCTCCACACTCCCCGTTCTGACCCCGGGGATCACCTCCCCCTTGTTCTGACCCGAATCAGCAAACCCCCCTACTTTTTCGGGGAGGGGCGGTCCCACTCTTTTCCCGAGGAGGATCCCCAGTTCCTCCCCCAACACCACTTTCTGCCCCCGGGGGCCATCCAACCCATTTTCTACCCGGAGGGTCAGCCTCCAACCTCTTTTCGACCCGGAGGCGGCCTCAACCTACTTTTCGACCCGGGGTCGGCCTCCAACCTCTTGTTCTACCCGAGGAAACGAGCCTCCACACTCCCTTTTCTGACCCGAGGTGACAAAAAAAACACTACTTGTTCTACCCCGGGGCGGCCTCCAAAAATCCCTTTTTTCTGACCGAGGGTCGAGCATCCCCACACTGTTTCTACCCAGGATCGAGCCTCCAACACTACTTGTTCTCCCAGGGTGAGCTCCAACACCTTGTTCAACCCCCCGGATCGAGCCTCCAACATTTCCCTTTTTCTACCCGGAGGACGAGCCTCCAACACTACTTGTCGACCCGGGGACGAGCCTCCCAAAACCCCTTTTCTGCCCGAATTTTGAGCCTCCAAAACTATTGTTCGACCCGAGGATCAGCCCCAACACTACTGTTCTGCCCGGGGTCGAGCCTCCAAAAAACATTGTTCTGACCCCGGAAACGAGCCTCCAACCACTTGTTCGACCCGAGGACGAGCCCCAACAAAATTGTTCTACCCGGGGATCGAGCCTCCAAAACCTCTTTTCGACCCGGGGGACGAGCCCCCCAAAACCACTTGTTCTGACCCGGGGGGGATCGACCCCCCAAAACACTTTTTCTGACCGAGATCGAGCCTCCAACATACTTTTTCTGACCCGGGGGACGAGCCTCCAACACTACTTGTTCTGACCCGGAGGGTCGAGCCCCCAACACTACTTGGGCTGACCGGAGGATCGACCTCCAAAACCCACTTGTTCTGACCCCCAGGACGAGCCTCAACACTAATTTTTCTGACCCGGAGGATCGAGCCTCCAACACTACTTGTTTGACCCGGAGGGGTCGGCTCCAAAAACACTTGTTCTGACCGGAGGATCGACCTCCAACCTATGATCTGACCCCGGGGGACGAGCCTCCAACACTACTTGTTCTGACCCGAGGATCGAGCCTCCAACATACTTTTCTGACCCGGAGGGCGAGCCTCCAAAAACCTACGTTCGACCCGGAGGATCGAGCCCAACACTACTTGTTCGACCCGGGGATCGAGCCCCCCAACACCCTTTTTTGACCCGAGGACGCCTCCCAAAACTTGTTCTGACCCGAGGATCGACCTCCAACATACTTTTTCTGACCCGGAGGATCGAGCACCCAAAACACTTGTTCTGACCCGGAGGGTCGAGCCTCCAAAAATACTTTTCTACCGGGGGGATCGAGCTCCAACACTCTTGTTCTGACCCGGGGTCGAGGCCTCCAAACCTCTTGTTTGACCCGGGGGTCGAGCCTCCAACCACTACTTGTTCTGACCCGGGGGGATCGAGCCTCCAACATATTGCTGACCCGAGGATCGAGCTCCAAAAACTACTTTTTCTGACCCGGGGGGATGAGCCTCCCCAAAACTACTTGTTCTGACCCCGGAGGGTCGGCCTCCAACACACTTTTCTGACCCCCGGAGGATCGAGCTCCAACATACTTTTTCTGACCCGGAGGGTCGAGCCTCAACACTACTTTTCTGACCCGAGGATCGAGCCTCCAACATACTTGTTTTGACCCGGGGGATCGACCTCCAACAACTTGTTTTTGACCCGGAGGACGAGCCTCCAACCTACTTTTTTACCCAGGATCGAGCCCCCAACACTACTTTTTCGACCCGGGGGATCGGACCTCCAACACTACTTTTTCTACCGGAGGACGAGCCTCCAAATCTTGTTCTGCCCCGAGGGTGAGCCCCAACACTACTTTTTCTGACCCAGGTCGGCCCAACACTACTTGTTCTACCCGGAGGACGAGCCTCCAAAATACTTGTTTCGACCCGGGGGATCGGCCCCAAAACTATTGTCTGACCCGAGGACGAGCCTCCAACACTACTTTTCTTACCCGGAGGGTCGAGCCTCCAAAACTACTTTTTTGACCCGGAGGATCGAGCCCCCAACACTACTTTTTCTGACCCCCGGGGGTCGGCCTCCAACACACTTGTTTGACCCCGGGGATCGAGCCTCCCAAAACTACTTGTTCTGACCCGGGGGATCGAGCCCCAACACTACTTGTTTTGACCCGGAGGATCGAGCCCCCAAATAATTTTTCGGGCCCGGGATCGAGCTCCCAAAATACTTGTTTTTGACCCGGAGGATCGACCTCCAACACTACTTGTTTGACCCGGGGGATCGAGCCCTCCAACACTACTTGTTTTACCCGGAGGTCGAGCCTCCAACACTACTGTTCTGACCCGGAGGATCGAGCCTCCCAAAACTAAGTTCTACCCGGGGATCAGCCTCCAACAACTTTTTCTGACCCGGAGGGTCGGCTCCACACACTTGTTCTACCGGAGGATCGACCCCACACTCTTGTTCTGACCCCCGGGGATCGACCTCCAACATATTGTTCTGACCCCGGGGGTCGAGCTCCAAAACTTGTTCTGAAACCGGAGGATGGCCTCCAACACTACTTTTCTGACCCCGGGGGATCGAGCTCCAACACTACTTTTTGACCCAGGATCGAGCCTCCAACACTACTTGTTCTGACCCGGAGGGTCGAGCCCCAACACTCTTGTTCGACCCGGAGATCGAGCCTCCCAAAACCCACTTTTTTTAAAACCCGGGGATCAGCCCCAACAAACTTGTTTGACCCAGGATCGAGCCCAACACTACTTTTCTGACCCGGAGGTCGAGCTCCAAAACTACTTTCGACCCGGAGGATCGAGCCCCCAACATACTTGTTTTGACCCGGGGGGATCGAGCTCCAAATACTTTTTTCTGACCCGAGGATCGAGCTCCACACTAATGTTCTGACCCGGAGGATCGAGCCTCCAACACTACTTGTTTTGACCCGGGGGATCGGCCTCCCAAAATACTTGTTCTACCCGGAGGATCGAGATCCAACACTACTTGTTTTGACCCCGGGGGATCGGCCCCAACACTACTTGTTTGACCCCGGGGTGAGCCCCCAAAACTATTTTCACCCGGGGGATCGAGCCTCCCCACTACTTGTTTTGACCCCGGGGGATCGAGCCTCCAAAACTAATTTCCTCCGGGGGATCGAGCCTCCAACACTACTTGTTCGACCCGGAGGTCGAGCCTCCAAAACTACTTTTTTGACCGGAGGGTCGAGCCTCCAACACTACTTGTTCTGACCCGGGGGATCAGCCTCCAACATACTTGTTCTGAACCCGGAGGATCGAGACTCCCAACACACTTTTTCTGACCCCGGGGGTCCCTCCCCTCTTTTCTCCCTCCCTCCCCTCTTTTCTCCCTTTTCCCCCCCCTCTTTTCTTTCCCCCCGGGGGCCCTCCAACCTTTTTTCCCCCTCGGCCCCAACCTCGTTCTGCCCGGGTCACCCCCCCCCTCTTTTTTACCCCCCTCCCCCTCGCTACCCAGGAGAGCCCCCAACCTTTGTTCCCCCCGGGGGCCCCCAACCTATTGTTTACCCAGGGATTTAACACACTTTTCAAAAGGGATGAGAAAAGTTTGAGGGGGGGGGTGAGAAAAAAGGAGGGGGGGATCCAAAAAATTGTTTTGGGGGGCAGCCCCAAAACGCGACCCCCGGGGGGCGAGCCCCAAACCCCCGACCGGAGGACCCCAACCACGCGACCGGAGGACGAGCCCCAAAAACGCCCAAAAAAACCCAAACGTTTGGGGCCCCCCCCCACCCCAAAAACCCCCCGCCCCAAAAAACCCTCACCAACAACCCCCTAACCGAAAACCCAAACCCAAAAAAATTTTCAAACCCACCCTCCCCCCCCCCCCCCCCCCCCCCCCCCAAAACCCCCTCCCCCCCCCCCCTCCCCCCCCCTTTCCCCCCCCCCCCCCCCCCCTTTTCCCCCCCCCCCCCCCCCCCTCCCCCCCCCCCCCTTTCCCCCCCCCCCCCCCCCCCCCCCCCCTCCCCCCCCCAAACCCCCCCCCCCCCCCCTCCCCCTTTCCCCCCCAAAAAAAAAAGGGGGGAAAGGGAGGGAAAAAGGGGGAAAAAAAGGGAAAAAGGGAAAACCCCAAAAAAAAAAGGGAGGGGAAAAACAACCCAAAAAAACAAAAAAGGGGGTAAAAAAAGCAGAGGAAAGAAAAAAAAAAAAAGGAAAGGGAAAGGGAAAAAAAGAAAAAAAAGAAAAGGGAAAAAAAAAAATAAAAAAAAAACGAAAAAGGAAAAGGAAAAAAGAAAAAAAAAAGGGGGGGAAAAACCGGGCCCAAAAAAAGAAAGCAAAAGGGAACAGCACAACCACCAACAGCGGGGGAAAGAACAGCAGCAACCAAAACCCCGCAAAAAACCCCCGCAACAGGAACAGCAGCCAAAACAGCACAGCAGGCCAACAGCAGCCCCCAAAAACCAAAAACCGCGCAACAGCAAAACCCCAAAGCCGAACAACAAAACAGGAAAAAGCCAAAACAACAGAGGGAAAAGGAAAAAAGGCCAAACACAGGACAGCAGGGGCCAGAGAGAAAGAAAAAAAAAGGAAAGCAAAAGAAAAGAAAAAAAGGGGAAAAGAAAAAAAAAAGGGAGGAAAAAGAAAGGGAAAAGAAAAAGGGGGGGGAAAAGGGGAAAAAAGAAAGAAAGAAAAGGGGGGAAAACAAAAAAAAGAAAAAGGAGGAAAAAAAAGAAAGGGAAAAAAAGGGGGAAAAAAAAAAAGGGAAAAAAGGGGAAACACAAAAAAGAAAAAAAAAAAAAAAACCCCAAAAAAAAAGGAAAGAAAAACAAAAAAACGGAAAAAAAAAAGAAAAGAAAAGAAAAAAACAAAAAGAAAAAAAGGAAAAGGAAAAAAAAAAAAAAAGGGAAAAACAGCCCAAAACAAACCGAAAACAGACCCCGCAACCCCGAACGAGGGCCCCCAACAAAAGCAACAGAACAGCACAACACGCAAAAAGAAAGCAAAAAACACCCGCCAAACAAAACCCAAAAACCAACACGGAAAAAGGCACCAACACAAGCCCACAGCACAGCCCCGACAAAAAGGAACGAAAACCCCAACCTTTTGCACCCAAAAAACCCCCCAAAGGACCCCGGGGGGGGCGGGGCAAAAAAAAAAAAAAAAGGGAAAGGGGAGAAAATAAAAAAGGGGGGTAAAGAAAAGGGAAAAAAAAGGGGGGGGAAAAAAAAAAAGGAAAAAAAAAAGGGAAAAAAAAAAAGGGGGGCAGGGGAAAGGAAAAGGGGAAAAGGGGGGGGGCAAAAAGGGGGGGGGGAAAAAAGGAAAAGGGGGGAGGAAGAAAAAAAAAAGGGGGGGAAACCCCAAAAAAAACCCCCAACCCACCCCCGGGAAACACCCAAACCCGCCCCGGGGGGGGGCGGGCCCAAAACCCCCGGGGAAACACCCCAAACCCCACCCGAAAAACCCCCAAAAACCCCCCACGGGAAAAGCCCCCAACCCCCAAAAAAAGGAGCCCCAACAACGGGGCCCCAAGGTCGGGCCCCCAAAAAATTTTTTCCGGGGATGGGAACCCACACGGGCCCGAGGGGGGTGAGTAAAAAATTTTTTTAAAAGGAGGGAAAAAAAGGGGGGGGAGAAAAAGGAGGGGGGTTAAAAAAGGGGAGGGAAAAAAACGGGGGGAAAGGGGGGTAAAAAAGGGGGGAAAAAAAAAAAAATTTTTTTAAAAAAATTTTTTTTAAAAAAAAAAAAAAATTTTTTTTTACCCCAAAACCTTTTTTAAAAATTTTTTTTTTTTTAAAAAAAATTTTTTTTTTTTTTTTTTTTTCCCAAAATTTTTTTTTTTTTCCCGGGGGGGGGGTAACACCTTTTTCCCCCCCCCCCCCCCCGTTCTCCCCAACGGTCCAAAAAAGTTTTTGAGGGTCCCCTCCCACCCGTTTTGACCCAATGTCCAAAACCCCGTTTTGACCCAAATCGGTCCAAAACCCGTCGACCCAATCGGCCCCAAACCTTTTTTCCCCAATCGGTCCAAACCAAACCACCCCAAATCGGCCTCCCAAAACCCTTTTTAAAACCGGGCCGGGGGCCCCCCCTTTTTTGACCCCAGCCCCAAACCCTTTTTTAACCCGGGGGGGACCCCAACAAACCCTTTTTACCCAGGACGGCCCCCAAACTTTTTTTGGGGGGGGAAACCTCCCTACGGGACCCAAATCACCCCAAAAATTTTTTCGAGGGGGCAGGCACCCCATTGCCCCTTTTCGAGGGGACCCCCCAAAATTTTGCACCCGGGGACCCTCCCCAAAATCTTTTCGACCCCGGGGAAATCGGGCCCAAAAAAATTTTTTTGGGGGAGGGGCTAACCCGTTTTTCCCAAAACGGTCCAAAATATGTTCCAACCCCGGGGGCAGCCCCAACATTTTCACCCAGGTCGACCCCAATCGTTTTAAAACCGGGGACGGGTCCAACCTTTTTTTTTTTGGGCCCGGGGGGTCGAGCCTCCAAACAATTTTGACCCAGGGGGAAACCCCTACCCCTGGGGGGCCCCCAACCTCTTTTCTCCGGGGGACGGCCTCCAAAACTACTTTTCCCGGGAGGGCCCCGGGGTAAACCCAATTTTCCCCAAAACCTCCCCCGGCCCCGGGGGTCCACCCCCCTTTTTGGGGGGGGGGCACCCCCCCCGGGGGCCGGGGTCACCTCCCCCCCTTTTTTACCCCCGGGGGTTTTTTCTGACCCGGGGGGGGGGGGGGGCCTCCAACATCTTTTTACCGGGGATCCCTCCAAAACTTTTCTAAAAAGGAGGATCGAGCCCCCAAAACCCCGTTTTTGACCCGGAGGTCGAGCCCCCAAAACTCTTTTCTGCCCGGAGGGTCCCCCAAAAGTTTTACCCCAAT
>NW_026488904.1:0-12107 GCF_026875155.1 Cherax quadricarinatus
TTCTGGTTACGGCTTGCAAACTGAGTCATATTGGGACAGAGGCTACTCTTTTCCCTTTTCTGCACTGTGTAGGAAACCCTCTTGTTGAAGTGGGGGGCCCAATACGGGCTTTTGTTCTCGTTTTTTTGTTTGGGGATAGGGAAGAAATACTTTGGGTTTTTCTTTCGATTTATTTAGGCTTTTAGTTCTTCCCGTGACCCCTGACCCCTAAAGGTTTCCCCTTTAGCTTAATTTTTCGATGCTTGCTATTTCTTGACCATGTCTCCCTAGCATTTCAGATATATTGCCCTCTTTTTACCGCTCTGTTATTCTTTTCCGTCGCCTGTAAAGGGGAGCCCCTGTCTCTTTTATTTTACATCTACTCCCCCTTTTTTTCTTGGGGAAAAAGCCTTGTGCATACATCGAGTGCCACCGAGTTAATCGGTTCTAGGCTAAGCGGGGGTCTGTTTTGGGTTAGTATTCTTCCCACTTAATGGTTTGGGCCCCTTGGTTTTTACTTGGCCCCCCACTTTATGTTTTTGTTTATTGAGTTGAATTTGGGGGGAAATGCCCCCTCTGATAGTCTCTTTATGTCCGGTTTGGGGCCCCACGAAACATGTCAAACCTCAATTATGTTGTGATCTGAGTATATTGTTTTTATATGTGACATTTTTTATCAACATCATTGTTAGTAAAGAGAGGTCTAGTGATTCCCGTTAGTAGGCCCTATTATTTGGGCTGGTTTTTAAAATTGAATTTTTGGCAGAGTTTTTTAAAAGCCCCGGTGAGTGTGAGTTTTTCATCAGAGCTGCCTCGGGTTTTTATTACTCAACAATTTTATTGCTTACCCCATTTTAGGTGCCTTAAGTTGAAACCCCCCCCCAGGAGCAAGATTTTGGGGGTGCAGGAGCTGGAAGATTTTCCCAGACATTCCAATTTTTTAAAAAGCTTTTTCCGGGAATTGCTGGGGGGTTGCATCCGGAGCTTGTAGACTACCACAATGCTAGGTTTTTTGGGTTTTCCCACCTTTTTCTGCTAAAACTTCCCCCTGCATCATTTTAGGCATTAAACATTCTGTGCAAACAATGACTCTGCAATGACGTTTACTCATTCCGTCGCAAAAAGCTTTGTTTTCAAGTTCGACGGAAGTGATGTAAACACAATTTTTTGCTACATATTTCCCCAGAAACACATAAGCCACATTAGAAAATGTTGGTTTTTGGGGGAAACTGAAAATTTTGTCCCTGCATTTTTTAATTCTCATGTCCTTATCTATGGTGGTAGGCCAATTCATCAAAAATAATGATTAGTTTAGTTATGAAAAAAGGGAAAATTTAAAAACCCTTTTTGCCTTGTTTTTTGGACTCAGTATGATTTCTGTTTAAGTAAAATTGGAGATTGTTTTTATCTTCGAAATTTGGTCATCCTGTGGTATTTAACTATTGTAAGAGAATATGTTCATCACTTTAATATTATAGCGCGAAAGTCCCCGTTTACAGCTAAAATAGAGACTTCGGCGTTATATTATTATCTGTTAATATATGAAAATACCATGGTATAATTGTTTATTAACAACTATTATATCATTAATATCACTATTATTTTATTACACTATTATCCGTTTATCACTATTATTTTAGTATTATTGGATTAGTAGGATTTACGTCTCGGAAACCAACCGGTTAATTGTTTCCATGTTTATGTCCGGCTGGCTGATGTTTGGGTCAGCTGATCCAACCTGACGACACGTCAACAACTGGCAATCAGTCTGCTTCCCTGCTTCTAGGCCCTGACAACTGATCGAATATTGCTCTTACGTGTACAGTATTGAATGGTTTTGAGAATTGGACTCTAGAGCTACTTCACTTGTTCCACATTACTCTAAAAGATTCTTTGAAATTTATATTCTAGTCCAGTTCAGTAAATCCATATATACTTTTACGGCCAGATTACGAAAGGTTTAGTTAAATCTTTGTACCATTTTGTAATTGAAGTTTAACAGTCTTGTTAAGAAAGAACGAAAATTTAATGAGGACTTAATTACAGTGAAGATATAATAAACTTCCTTATTAATGTGACATTTCCATGATTTTGGAACAAAATTATATGGTAAATTTATTTGTACAAAATATTAAGTAACATTAACTACAAAAGAAGAGATAAAGTATTGTATTTAAATACTATAATAAATTTGAATATTTTCAATGGAGTTTCCCAGTTGAAATATTTCCCCTATACTCTATTCCATTAAATAACTGGATCCAAAAATCTTGTTGTCATAAGAAATAAATGGTAACAGGCCATATTCTGAAGTTCTTAAAACATTTCTTTATTTCGCAACTGAGATCCACGGAGGATGAATTAGTAAAATATTCGTAGCCGCCCAAATCACTAACCTAATCTATGGTAAAAGTTTCTGTATATGACCTCCTTTCTGTAACGTTTTGAATTTTAGATCGCAGCCAGAGGAAAGGGGGCTACAAGGGCCATACACCCCAATTGACAGAAATTTTTTTTTAATAATAATTAAAAATTAATAATAATTGATAATGGCAAAATTTGTACTGCATGTTACAGACAGGTATACTCCTCATAAATGCATCTCGTGAACGTGATGTTGGAGCTATCGTTTCTTATGGCGAGTGGGTCCACAGAAAAGAAAGAAGAAAATATCAAGAAGAACAGAAAAAAGAAAAATGTAGACTGGCAAGAAAGATCACAGACATGCTCACGAAAACATTTCTAATGTTACCATACAGTTGAATCTGCAGATACGTCAGATTCATACAGGAAGCCCTCCCTCCATTATTTTCTCAGCAGCATCTACTTATTTTGTGTCTCCTCTCAAATGTCTCAACGTACATTTCATCCACAGGATTTTGTCTTAAAGAATCCTGCCTCATTGCCAATGTATTCCCAGATTCTCTACGTAATGCATTCATTGCCAGAAAACTTCAGTCAAACTCTGAACAGTTGACTTTAGGAAATCAGCAAGGATTTTATGATGATGGAAGTCGTCGTTGTTTAAGAAAGTCATCTAATGTTTTATAGAAGCTTGCAAATTTCAGAAACTGTGAAAAGATTATGGATGGTATACTCTGAAAGCTCAGGAAAAGTGTAACTGTTTCAGCATGCAACAATTTTGTACCAAAAGAAAATAACTTCACACAGGGGTTCAATGACTGGAAAAATTCCAAGCGTTTCGAGGAACATGAAATAACAGCACCGACTCCAGGAGCTGCATTTTAGCCAGTGTAATTCGTGCACAGAAAAAAGCTGTTGGAAATTCTCAATTGGAAAATCAAACTGAAAAAGAGCGCCATATTGGAGAAAGTTCTATGAAAGAAGTTGTTGCAGTTGTAAAATTCTTAGCTCCAAGAGGACTGCTTTTCCGTGGAGAAAATGCATTTTTGGTTTGGAGAAACAAATGCAATTTTCCTAGGATCCATTCTTAGCAGAATCATGTGTCACGCCTTGGAATGCAGGAAGAGGCACTGTATCTTACCTGTTCATCTACTATATTGCAATGAATTGTATTGAACTGATGACCTAACATCATAAGCAGCTGTGAAAACTGGCAAAATACTTTGCAATAAGTGTAGATTCAACACCAGATATTCACATACAGATCAAATTGACATTCATGTTCGCTTTGTCCGACTCCAGTGGTAAGCCTGTAAGAGCGCTTTATAAAATTCATCCCTCGTTCAGGGCCATGTTGGAGAAACAATGATGAATGTAAGTACTGGATACTCTGCTGAACATGATCTCTCTATTATTGGATTGCAGTGGCCAGAGCTACGACAATGCAGTAACATGTCGGGTAAATATAATGGATTGCAAGCCCGTATCAAGCAAACAACCCACTTGCTTGAATATGTGCCCCTGCTCACACATTTTTCTTTAATCTTGTTGGGTCATGTACTGCGGAGCGTTGTGTCGCTGCAGTTTAATTTTTGGACTTTTTAAAAGCACTCTTTAATTTTTCCTGCTTCAACGCATCCGGTGGAGTATACTCCAAGTCAACCATTCATTGAGATGTCCATCAACTCATTATCAACACAAGGGGTCAGCGCAGCATGATGCAACACAATGCTTTGGGGGGGGGGGGGGGGGGGGGGTAAGTCAGCTTTGCGGAAATACGTTCTGCTTTGATCCAAATACAGAGATGAAGACCAGAACAGCAACTACAAGAAGCGAAGCAGCCAGCTTAGCATCCAAAATTGGAAGATTTTTGAAGTGACTCTTATACTCTGTGTGCTTGGGACTGTATACTGGAACGGTTAAATGCCACGAACAAGACACTTCAAAAAAAACTGAAATTGAAAGGCTACTTGGCTAACCTCTATGCAGGCTTAGGAATTTGTAAGCTCACTATCGCAAATGATGAAGCTTTTGAAATGTTTGAAGAGAAAGCTAAACGCTGGTGAAAGACTGCAGTTTGCCACTGATCATCAGCGGTCAAGGAAGAGGAAACGCAATTTGAAGAACCAAGACAATGAAATTCTGTTGCTACCAAGGCAGCAATGTAAGAACAACTACATCGTCATTCTGGATTCCTGAATACCAGAATTATGAAAAGAAAATCTACCGAATCTCAATGACAAATTGGATTTCTGTTCAAAATTACTACTATGCCAGATGCAGGAATTGAGAGAACTGCAATAAAGTTGCAACAACAACCTTTCACAGAATATGATCAGGACACATATGTTGAAGAAATAGTTTTAATTTTTCTGGGTATATGAATCAGATTAAAGCCCCACCTGAAAAATGTGCGCCCTCAGCTGCTTTGAAACATTTAAGAAAATGCAGGTATCTCAGAAACCTTCCCAACGTTGACATAGTGTATGCCTTTACCTAACACTTCCAGCTACTACTGTGAAGGAGAACGTTTTCATTTTTCTTTTTGAAAAGAGTGAAAAAACAGCATCTGTTCACCTGAAGCCAAGACATATTGTGGTAACCTAGCCTTGTTGACCAATGTGAGGGGAAAGTTCAATAGATAGAATAGAGAGGAGTATATAGTAACAATAGTTTCATCGCCGCTACTTGTTTAAGGGTAGGGAAAGTCAAGCTCCCGCTATTCACGCCTTTTTTTCCCTTCCCCGAAAGTGATATTTTCACATTAACCGGCTACTTGTTAAGGTAGGGTAAGTCAAGCTCCCGCCGTTTTCTCACCCCACCCCTAAAGTGATAGTTTGATTGCCAGCTGCTTGTTAAAGTCTGGTTCCATCTAGCTCCCACTCTCCCTCTCCCTCCCTCTTCCCCCCCCCAGAAAGGTGGACTGGTGGGGCTCTGTCAACCAGTAATCACTCGACTTCAGCTCCGTCCCACACTACTGTAAGTACATGCCTGCCCTTGTATTCTAGTGGATTTAATTGGTTAAAGCGTCACTTTTTTGACCAATAATAAACTTAGTCCTTCAGTCTTGCTCTAGTTTTGACTGTTGTAAAAATAATCACCTCCACAACTTTTGGGTATTGTACTTACCATGGAGAGAGTGATTTCTTATGCCAGTGGGTAACCTGTCCTAGCTTTTCAGCTTTGATACAGAGAGGGTCACACTGTCAATCAACGGGAGAACGGATGGAGAAGGACTAACGTCGAGAGACTTTCCCCCCATTTTGGATCTAATTACCTTTGCACCTGTATGAAATTGCAGGACGTAAACCCCACATCATTGCTGCGGTAAAGAACCTGCTTTCCTGTCCTTCGGGATAAAATACTCAGCTGGCGATACTCTGTGAAAACTAACGGTGGTGGTCACCACCCACACCAGGCGAAACCCCCCCCCCACAATCAGCAAACGGCCTACGATTCAACAACAGTGTCACCAACCAACATACCACCCCTATATATATAGTCGATGAGGTCAAATGTATATCCATGTTCATTTTTCATTTTTCTTCAATAGGAATACCTTTCCAATGTTTTTATTGTTTTTATGTTTGCTTTAATAAATAATAAAGTGTTCATCTTTGTGAATTATTTCTTTTTCTTCATTAATTTCCTGAGGAGGATCCAGCCAGAGTAATACTAACTGAAGATGTTTACAGGGCTGAAGTAAGCCTTCACAACCATGGAGTCTGATCTAACAAGAAATATTGATTTCAGAATATTAAATTGATGATTTTGCCAATATGAAATCCAGAAAAAAGTTTATTTAAGAAGTGCCTGTGAAATTAAACATTTCTTTACTTTCTTGAGTTTAAATGATTTTGTTAGTCTTAAGCATGATGCAATGATACAATAATGGTCAGTGATTTATACAGGGAAGTAATAGTGCTGTAGTGGTTATGCTTAATAGAATAGGAACAAGATGTCATAACTTTAATAGCCTAATCTAGTAATACTATTCTGTCTTGAGTTATTCACTTTAAAATGCATGCTTTAAGACATATATATAATGGCTGTTGGTAAAATGGTTTTGGTTGTCTTGATGTACTTTTCCCTATAAAATTTAATCTAAAAGCAAGAATGCATTTATATTAGACTTGAACAGGCTCACACCGAACCCCCCCCCCAAGCTGGAAGGGTCGCTTTTCGCTTACCCGTAACTCAAAGTGGCCCGGCCAATCTGAATAGCCAAGGGCCCGGGATAGAGACTTTCTTAATATCCGGCCCTGCCTGCAGGAGAAAGCACACGACTGAAGGCAAGCAAGAGTTCATGAGTGTGTACCACGATTTAAACAGAACACCAAAGGGAAGGAAAGAAGACGATGAAAGAGAGAGTTCAAAACCGAAAGGAGAAAGAGGAATGAAAAAGGAGAGCAGAAATAAGCCATGAAACAAGTGGAAGGACAAGCACACACCCCCAGAAACACACTGCAGAAGGACCCCAGCCAGGACACCCCCGAAGGCAACTGAACAATCCAAACCAAACCATCACACAACCGATCCCTCTGTTCCCACACCCACACCACAGTTACAGTATTTAAGAACAGAATTGAAGGTTTGGTACACAAATGCAGATTGGATTAACCGAATAAACATGAGGAATGGCAAGAAAGAATTAAAAAAAAAAAAAAAAACAAAAAAAAAAAAAAAAAAAAAAATCATTGATAAGACCCCTGACATCATAGCATTTACAGAAATAAAACTCACAGAGACCATAACAGATGCAATCTTCCATATCTACCAGGATATCAGATCATAAGGAAAGATAGAAGGGCAGAGGGGAGGTGGGTTGCACTGCTCGTAAATAACAGATGGAAATTCGAGAAAAATGAAGGCATAAGATGAGAGGGGGAGAAAGAGACTACATAGTAGGTACACTTCGTCTGGGGAACCAAGGTGGCATTGCAGTGATTGTAAATTCCACCACAGAACTGCAGGAGGGCCAAGAGAGAATATGAAGAGAGGCAACAGAAAGCAAGGCAGACGCACTTGCTGAAGGTTGCAAGAAGAGCTCACTCACTCCAGCAGAGCAAAGTTGCTGGTTATGGAGGATTTTCAACCACAAGGGAGATCGACTGGAAAACCTGGAGCCACCTGGGGGTCCCGAAACATGGAAGAGCCAAGATGTTGGTACAGTGGTGCCGAAAACCCCATGCACCAACATGTTAAGGACACTACCAGAGTAAGAAGGAGGATGAACCAGCAGGAATGGACCTTGTGGTTCACCCTGGGCAGTTCAGACCATTGAGAACATCACGTATGAGAGTCCCCTAGGAGCCTAGTGACCACTTGAGTTTCTGTCTTTGAATATATAGACGAAGCGTGTCGACTAGCGAGGAGTAATAGAGTTGAATGGGAAAAGCCTGACTATAAAAGAGGGACTACATAGGGTTGAGGAACACCCCTGCGGGGGTCCCATGGGGACTGAGAACTGGCAGGAAAGCCAGTAAACGGAAATGATTGAATAGTAACAACAAAAAAGCAAAGGAGGCAGTGGAAAGGTTTATCCCAAGGGCAACAGAAACAAATTGGAAACCAGAACGAGCCCCTGGTTTACATGATGGTGTATGGAGGCAAAAACAAAAGTGCAATATAGAATGGAAAAAAGTACAGAAGGCAGAGAAACACACGAAAATAGGAATCAGGTCGCAGAGGCCCGAACGAGTACGCACAGGTAAGGAAGGAGGCCCAGGACAGTAATGAAAATGCCATAGCATCGAAAATTAAGACTGACCCAAAACTGGTGAATAGCCACACCATCAAGAGGACGACAACAGTCAAAGACCAGGTTGATCAATATTATAGGACAGAAGGTGGAGAACTCACAAGAAATGAAATCAAGGAAGTATGTGAGGAGCTAAACACGAGATTTAAGAATTTTTTACAGTAGAGACAATAGGGCTGGTGGGAAAACAATCACAGAAGGGAACATCAAGAGGCATTATATCCAACAAGTGTTTGGATGACAATACAAACAACCGAGGGAGGAGGTGCAGAAGTACTGCTAAGTGGACCTTGATACCTCAAAGGCGATGGACCGAACGCATCTCCCCATGGGTCTAAGAGAAGGGAGCAGAGATGCAGTGGCTGCCCCTAACCACAATCTTCAACACGTCCCTTGAAACCTGGGGCAACTACCTGAGAAATGGAAGACAGCAAATGTAGTCCCAAATTTAAGAAAGGAAACAAAATGAGGACTAAACTTACAGACCTTGTGGTCCTCTGACAATGTATTTTGTGCAAAGAGTCATGGAGAAGATTATCAGGAGGAGAGTTGTGGAACATCTGGAATGGAACAAGATTATAATGATAACCAGCATGGGTTTCAGAATGCAAATCCGTGTCACAAAAACCTCTGGAGTTTTATGACAAGGTAAAAAGAGTAAGACCACGAGAGAGAGGGTGGGTTGGTTGCAATCTTCCTAGACTGCTAGAGGCCTTTGACACAGTTTCCCCATAAGAGAATTAGTGCAGAGCAGGAGGATCAGGTGCATATAACAGGGAGGGCACTGCATGGATCAGGGGAATACCTGACAGGAAGGCACCACGAGTCATGGTAAGTGAAGTGGTATCACAGTGGGGTCGCCTGTGATGAGGCGGTGTCCCACAGGGTCAGTTCTAGGACCAGAGCTATTTTTGATATATATATGCGAAACGACATGATGGAAGGAATAGACTATGAAGTGTCCCTATTTGCACGATGATGTGAAGTTGATGAGTAGAATTAAATTGATGAGGATGAGCAGGACTGGCAAAGAGACCTGGACAGGCTGGGACATGTTGTCCAGAAATCTGGCTTCTCAGATTACAATCCTGCCAAATGCAAAGTCATGAAGATTGGGGAGGGGCAAAAGAAGATCGCAACAGGGTAATAGGCTAGGCTGACAAAGACTACAGACCCCACTCAGGAGAAAGACCTTGGGGATGACCATAACTCGAGCACGTTACCGGCATGTGCATGTCCACTGTCCACACTCATACTATACTATGTCTGTCTTCTGACACAAGAAATGCCACAATTTATGCTTGTTGATTGAGAGCATTATGGATGACAGAGAATCCATTACAATTAAACTGTCAAAATTAGATACAAGATGCATTTCAGGTGCAAGGAGTAATGGCAACCAGTTCTGTCTGGAAGGGTAGATGCCCAATTATTGATGCGTGCTCCAATTTCTTTAAGAGAGCCACAGCTCTGTACGACAACAGCAGCATTACCAGCTGCACCAGTGGATTATTGAACTGTGAGAACCATCAACGTAAATAATTTGCAGTGTGTGTGCTGTGTGTCTAAGTTATCCATTCAGCTTAAGTCATCATGTTTGGTTTCAAGGCGAAGTTTGTTGTGATTTAAGAATTAGTTTGGGGGAATGGAGAAAGGTAGTTTGGAATGGGGTAGTATCCCATGGTTTGGAGAAGTGCCAGCTGATCCCTTACTTGATATAGATCAGTATCTGATTCATGCGGAGGTCGGTTCCAGTTTTTTTCGATCCATCTGGAGGAGTGATCACCATTGCTGAGGAAAGTTTGGAGGGCTTCTGTGCAGGGTTTGAATGGGTTTGCCTGAGCATATTAACCCCCAATTAGGATATTCCTTTCAGTAACACGATCTCGGATGCTCGAATATCAAGCTCTTTTTGCATATTTAAAATTTAGGCAGTAAGAGGGCATCCTAACATGATCCTCATTGCTTTCGTTTGCATTTTTCCAACCCTCCAAGCATTCCAGTCAACACAAAGCAAGTAGTGTTGCAGCATAAACAACCAATGATCTTAATATAAGAAAGATACATCATTTTCAGCACAAATTTTAACATTAGCACCATACCTGGGTGAAACCCACCACATAACTCTAAGAAGTGCATCTCAGTCTTTCTTTGTATGTGGCGACAAAGTCTTGTTTACAAACAGGTACAAGGTAGTGGAAGCCTCAAGCCTAGATACCAGTATCGCGTACATATTCTAGAAGAGACCCAATCAGCAATTGGATTTGGACAACTGTGTGCCTCTCTGTCGAGGAGGACGCTATTGAGTATCTTTGTTTTATCAATATAGATTATCAACACCCAGTCCTGACACACGCTAGTACAGATTAAGAATGTTTTGGGTGTTGAGAATCCGGTGGTGTGAATCATTGTATCATCAGCAAAACTAATCATATAATGATGGGGCTGACTAGGCATAGCATTAAGTAATGCATTAATTAGAATATTGAACAGTGTGGGACTGAGCACACTTCCCTGTGGTGTTCCTAATTCAAAGTCTTTAGTTACACTTCTATGTCCCTGGAACAACACAAACGACTTTCTGTTGGACAGGTAGCCTTTAATCTAGCGGAGAAGCCATCCTCCAACATCCATTCTGGCAAGTTCACTAATGATTACATGTCGGATGGTGTGAGGGAAAAGTTCAACAGCTAGGAGTAACGAGCGAGTAAATGGTAACGATAGTTTGATTGCCGGCTGCTTGTTAAGGTAGGGTAAGTCTCGCTCCCGCTATCCCCCCTTTCCCCCCCACCCCGAAAGGTGACGTGTGGGGCTCCGGCCAAACAGTAATCACTTGACTCACAGCTCCCAGCACAACTGTAAGTAAAAGCCTACTCCTATTCTCTTGACTTATTGGTTGAAAGCTCACTTTTTGACCATATAAACTTGGTCCTTTGCTCCTTGATGCTCCATGTTAGATGTCTGATAATCACCACGTCTTTTAGGTATTGTACTTACCATGGAGAGTGATTTCTTAGCAGTGGGTAAACCTGTCCTCTCTTTCAGCTTGGAATGACAGATCGGGTCACCTGCCAAGCAATCGAGAAGTGTTGAAGGAGACGGACTAACGCCCGAGACTCACTCATGGTACCTACCTGATATATGTACGCCATCGCAGACATAACCCCCTCATCTTTGCAGAGGTAATGAACCTGAGTTCCTGTCATCTGACTGAACTATTCAAGGCTATAGACTCGTGAAGAACTGGCCGTTTGGGTTCACCAACACCGTGTCCCCCCCACATCATCAACAACGGCTAAATCTCTACAAGACTGTCAGCATCAACCAGACAACCCAATTTAATTGTATAGCGTTGAATTCGGATATTTGATATTTTATATCTCATTTTTATATATATCATTTTTCTTTAAAGTAGGATAAATATTTCAATATTTAAGTATTTTAAATTTTATATTTTCTAAATAATAAAGTGTTTAGGTGTCGTCAGTTTTTAATCTATTTCTAATCATAATTTTCCTGAGAGGAGCCAGCCTTGGTAATACTGACGGAAGTTTGTTACACAGGGCTGAGTAAGCCTCACAAGTGGTGACCTTGCCAGTACAACTCGAGTGAATCAAGATTCAACTCCTATCTCGAATCTACCATTGGAACTCAACGCTGCATACCACAGACGGTTACCACATCCAGGAGTAATCATCTCTATGGTAGGACTACAGTACAGGTATTTAAAAGATTTGGTGATTGTTATAGTCTCCAATTTAAATTGTACGTCAATCAAGGCAGATATACTATGTAATTCTGCACCTATTGTGACTTGAAACGAATGGAGGAATAGACTCTAGGGACCTTAGAATTTTTCCAGTGACATTTTGGTTTCATTACTCTTTATTACATCAAGGAACTGTCGAGGACACACTTGATTTGTTGTTAGAAGATTGGATTGTCAAGGGACCCATTCCTACTTACTGGTTTGCACTGACTGGCATAGAACGCCATCGTTTTC
>NW_026488905.1:0-23094 GCF_026875155.1 Cherax quadricarinatus
ATCCCTCTTTAACAAATCCTTTAAATCCCCACCTTCCCTACAGAAACTCAAAATAGCAAGGTCACCCCGATCCACAAAGGAGGAGACCAAACAGAGTTGAATAACTATAGGCCAATATCCAACTTACACCCTCTCTCAAAAATCTTCGAAAAATTAATTCATAAACGAATCTACCCCTACCTTATCTCCCAAAACATACTCAACCCCTGCCAATTTGGATTCAGGCCAAATAAAATACTAATGATGCTATTATACACATGCTAAAACATATATACACTGCAATAGAGAAAAAAGAAGTCCCACTGGGGATCTTCATTGACTTACGTAAAGCTTTTGATACAGTTAACCATGACTTGTTCCACGTAAAATTGTCACACTATGGTATAAGAGGGCACTCCTCAACTACCTCAAGTCATACCTCAGCAACAGAAGCCAATATGTGTATGCAAATTGGGGCAAACTCTTCTGCACAACCAATTACAGTTGGTGTCCCACAGGGAAGTGTCCTTGGCCCTCTTCTCTTCTCCTATACATAAATGACCTACCAAATGCTTCGCAATTACTCAAACCCACACTATTTCAGATGACACTACATACGTCTTCTCCCACCCGACCCCAGCCACGCTAGCCAATACTGTAAATACCGAATTACAGAAAATATCTACCTGGATGAGGACTAACAAACTTACACTAAACATTGACAAACCTACTTCATTCAGTTTGGTAACAGAGCTACAGATGTCCCTCTTAACATAATGATAAACGGATCACCCATCACAAAGCTAACAGAGGGAAAATTCTTAGGAATCCACCTTGATAATAGACTCAAATTCATACACATATACAACGAATTTCTAAGAAAATTTCCAAGACTGTAGGCATACTATCGAAGATACGGTACTATGCTCCACAGTCAGCCCTCCTGGCCCATATCACTCTCTTATTTACCCCTATCTCACCTATGGAATTTGTGCATGGGGCTCAACAACAAGTAACCATCTCAGACCACTAATTACCCAACAAAAGGCTGCAGTTAGAATGATAACAAATTCTCACTATAGGCAGCCACACTCCACCAATATTCAATACACTAAACCTACTCACCATACAAAACATCCATACTTATTACTGCACCTATTACATACATAGAACACTTAACTCTGATATTAACCCTCTCCTCAAACATCTCCTTGCCAACCTCAACAGAACACAGACCATAACACAAGGCACAGATCACTCTTTGATGTTCCTCGTGTCCATCTCACACTATGCAAAAACTCAATGCACATAAAAGGCCCTAAAATCTGGAACTCATTACCTGTAAATAAAAAAGAAACACTACCTGTTTAAAATTCAAGTCTCTTCCAAAAGATCATTTACTCACCCAAAACCAAATAAATACGAAAAACTAAACCCTTAAAATTTGTTATCTTAAATGTTTCTCACAATTATACACATAAATTTTAAAAACCAAAAACCCAACTAATTTTATTCTTTTTAAATACACTACCTAAGAGAATACCCTTTACTAAAATGTAAACAATCAAAAACCATTTTAGTTTTTGAATACTCATTTGTGCTGTATAGTAATCTTTTACTTTAAAGTTTTATCACGATTATCATTGCTTTGTAATTTTTTAAAAATTTTAACCAGCCCCTTGCTATCATAGTATAAGTGGCTTTGGCATGCTGCCTTATCGAAATTTTTTTTTGTACTCTGATTTGCTAAAATTTTTTAAATAAAATAAAATAAAAAAAAAAAAAAAAATTTGTTAAATTTTTGGAAATTTCACACCTCCATATCTCGGAAAGTATTGACTTAAAATTTTTTTGTTTAGCCTATAATTTTAGAAAAAAATACCTTTTTTTTTTCATAAGAAAAATAATTTTTTTTTTTTAAATTTTGCCACCCTGAGAACGAGTTTTCGGAAGGGCCTTCGACCCTAAAAGGGTTAAAGCAGCCCAAGAGATAACATGCACATACAGTAACTCATTATTTCCCTTTAAAAAACGTGTTAGTTTTAATGTTGGATGAGAGGGAGTGTCAGTATTTATTTGTAGGAGAGAAATAGAGAGGGGGGTGAGTTTTTATCAGAAAAATTTGTTGAAAAAAAAAAATTTTGGGATGAGATTAATAAGTTGAGGAAGCCTAGGGAACAAGGGATTTGACAGTTAAAAAGGAGAAGAGAGTTATTAAAGGAGAGTTAAGTATCAGAAAGGGAGGAATTTTTTTGGGGAATTGTTAAATTTTTTATAAAGGGTGGGGAAGCGGGATTTCATGTATGGGGCAAGGAGGAATAACATTTGTAAGTGAGGAAGAGCCAGTTGCAATGTAGGAAAGTTCGTGAGGCATGGTAAATAAAAGGGGGGAAGGCGCGGGGATTGATGGGATAAAGATAGAAATTTTAAAAACGGGTGGGGATATATTTTTTGGAGTGGTTGGTGCTATTATTTAATAAATTATGGAAGAGGGAAGGGTCCCCGGGGTTTGGGGCAGAGAGCTCTTTTTTCCTTTGTATAAAGGAAAAGGGGGAAAAAAGAGTGCAAAAATTATAGGGAATAATCTGTTGATATACGGGTAAAGTGTAGGTAGAGTTGTTATGAAAGAAAAAGAAAAGACGGAGAGTAATAGCAAGAAAAAAGGGTGGCTTTGGAAAGGGGGGGGTTGTAAGAATGTTTACAGTGAAACACATGGGTGAACAGATTTAGAAATGGAAAAAGGGGTTTTTTTGTGCTTTTTATGGTTTTGGGAAAAGGATATGCAGTTTTGGGTAGACCAACCCCCCAAAGGGGTACTACCGTCCTGCCAATAGTGTAAAATGAAACCCTTTAATTTTTTTGCATGATGGAGGATTGCGGGTGTCTTTTTTCTGTCTCAAAAACTGCAAGCTTTCAGGTACACTTGCTACTTCACTTACCCTTAGTCACACTACACATAATTACAAGCATATGCAGTGGACCCCCGATTAACGATTTTTTTTCTTTCCCAAAAGAATATTCAGGTGCCAGACTGACCGAATTTGTTCCCAAAAGGGGATTGGGGAATGATGATTAAAAGAGTAGTAAGGGAGAAAAAGTTAGCATATAGAATTTTTTAAAAAGTAGAAGTGATGAAAGGGGGGAAGAGATAGGGAAAAAAAGAGAGAAGTTAAGAGAGGGGTGAAGCAATTAAAAAGAGAGCAAAGAAAGTGGTGAGATGTTATCAAAAAATTTTTGTTGAAAATAAAAAAAGTTTTGATGAATTAACAAGTTAAGAAAGCTAGAGAACAAAGGGATTTTCCCAGTTAAAAATAGGAGAGGAATTATTAAAGGGAGATTAGAGTATTGGGAAGGGGAAGGGAAATTTTTTTTGGGGAATTTGTTAAATGTTGATGAAGATGGGGAAGCTGTGATTTCGGTATAGGGCGGGGGAAATAACATTTTTGTAGGGGGGAGGAAGAGCCAGTTGTGAGTGGGGGAAGTTCGTGGGGCGTGGGGAAAATGAAAGGGGTAAGGCAGCCGGGATTGATGGAAAAAGAAGAAATTTTAAAAGCAGGTGGGGAATAGTTTTGGAGTGGTTTGGGTGCAATTATTTAAAAAATGTGGGGAAGAAGGTAAGTACCTGGGGTTGGCAAGAGCATCATATTCCTTTTAAAAGGGAAAAAGGGGGAAAAAGAGAGTGAAAAAATTAAGGGGAAATCTTTTGATGTACTGGTAAAGTGTATGGTAGAGTTTTAATTGAAAGAATTAAGAGTAAACGGAAATAGGATGCAGATAAACAAGGAGGCTTTAGGAAAGGTGGGGGGTGTGTGGACCGGGTGTTTACATGAAACTATAAGTGAACAGATTTAGAAAAGGGCTAAAGAGGTCTTTGTGGCTTTAGGAGGAAAAGGGCGTATGCAGGGTGGATAGGGGCAAGTGCAGATGTTCAATGTAGGTGAGGGGGGTAGGTTACTGAAAGCACGAAGATTTTTTTACGAGGATGTGGGGCCATTTTAGAGTAGTAGGAAAGGGGGAAATTTTTTCCCAGTAAAAGTACCTTAGAAAAGGATGTGTAAAGTCACCGGGTTTTTAATATATTTATAGAGGGGGTTGAAAAAGTAAATGCGGGGTCTTGGCAAAAGGCGTGGAGTTTTAAAAAATAAAGAATCACACACAAAAGGGGAGTTGTCACCTGCTCTTTTCTGATGAACTGTGCCTTGGGAATTCGAAAAAAGTTGCAGAGATTGGTGGATGAATTTGGGAGGGGGTGCAAAAAAAGAAAATTAAAGGGAATACAGGAAAAGAAGGTTTTTAGGATAAAAAAAAGATTAGGGGAAGAAAGATTGAATACAATTGGGGGGAAGAGTAGGAGGGGAACTATTCAGATATTTGGAGTGGACGTTCCAAATGGGGCAAAAAGTGAGGGAATCATAGAATTTAGAGGGAAAAAGAGTAGTGGGGCACTTAGAGTCTGTGGGGGAAAAAAGAACTTTGTCCTTGGAGGGAAAGGGGAATGTATGAGAGTAAAAGTTTACCCAAAGCTTTATATGGGGGTGAAGCGTGGGTGATAATGTTGCAGCGAGGAAAGGCTGGGGCAGTGGAGATGTCTGTCTGAGGGGAATGTTTTGGGTAATATAAAGCAGAGAATTCGTAGTTTGGAAGTTAGGAGGGGTCGGGGTTAAACCAAAAATGTTTTTTTCCAGAGGCTAGGAAGGTTGTTGAGGTGGGTTCGGACTGTAAGAAATGGAGCAAACAGAATTACTTCAAAGGTATCAGTTGTAGTGGAAAAGGGGGCGGGGGAGGGTCGCCTAGAAGGGTTTTGGGGAGGGGTAAAGGAGGTTTTGTGTGCGAGGGGGTTGGACTTCCAGCAGGGATCGTGAGCGTTTTGATAGGGGTGAATGGGACAATGGGTTTTTTTTAAATTTACGTGCTGTTGGAGTTGAGCAAAGTAAATTTAGAAGGGATTTAGGGAAACCGGAGGCCGACTTGATCCCGGAGATGGGAAGTACAGTCCTGCACTCGAAGGGGGGGTTTAATGTTTCAGTTTAAAAAAGATGTAAAACACCCCTTTTGGCAAACATGATGGAGTGAATGATGGTGAAAGTTTTTTTTTTCGGGGCCCCCCTGCCTTGGGGGGAAACGGCCGTGAAAAAAAAAAAAAAAAAAAAAAAAAAAGGAATATGGAATAATTAGTCCATTTCAGACCCCCAAACATACACATCAAAACGCACTTACATAAATACACTTACAAATTGGTCGCATTGGGGGGTGGTCGTTAAGCGGGGGGCCACCATATCAACCCCCCTGGGTTTTTTTTATTTTATTTGGCTCTTTTCTTGTTTTTTTCCTCTTATCCCGTGGGGAAGTGGAACAGAATTTTTTCCTCCGAAGCCATCTGTCGTAAGAGGGGACTAAAAAGCGGAGCAAGGGGCTGGGAACCCCTTTTTCTGTATATATTTCTAAATTTAAAAGGAAAACTTTTTTTTTTCCTTTTTGTGCCCCCCACCTCATGGATATGGCTGGGACGTTGAAAAAGAATAATAATATGACAGGGGGGATAGGGAGGCAATGGGCAGATGTTGCAGGGTAAGGTATAGAGGTAGGTTACGAAAGCAGTAAGAGTTTTTACGAGGGTAGCGAGGCCGGGGTTAAAATACGAGGAGAGAGGGAAATTATTTCCCCTAAAAAGGCCTTTTAAAAAAGGATGTGGGATTCACCGTGGTTGTTCAAAGTATTTACTGATAGGGTTTGTAAAATGAATGCAAGGTATTGGGGAAATTAACAGCCTTTCGTCTGCATAGACACCTATGCTGTCTCCAGCGATTTCATATTATGGCCTTTCCGGCTGCCACCTATAGACCATGCACTTTAGTATGCCCACCCCGCCTATCACACTCTCTCAGCGGGCCTTCACTCAGTCAACAAGGGGCCCACCCTCCTCTCTTGCTGGCATGTCCTCCCGGCCAGGGGACAAACACACGCCTGTGTACCCAAAGTCCAAATAAATAAGGAACCCCGAAGCCTTATCATTCACTCCCGCAAACAAGAAAACCAAAAACTCGTAAAAAAGAGTTTGAAATTTTAAAAAATAGAGAATCACACATAAATGGATTGTCATATTCTCTTTCTGATGACACTGTGCTTTGGGAATTCTGAAGAAATTGCAGAGGTTGTGGGGAATTTGGAGGGTAGTAAAATAAAAATTAAAATGAATACAGGAAAGAGTAAGGTTTTTGAGGATAACAAAAAGATTAAGTACAAAAGATGGATATCAATTGGGGGGAAAGATATGGAGGGGGTTAATGTATTCAATATTTAGGAGTGGACGTTCGCGATGGATCATGAAGGATGAGGTGAATCATAGAAATTATGAGGGAAAAGGGCGAGTGGGCACTTAGGAGTCTGGGAGACAAGGAATTCTCTGTGGAAGCAAAAAGGGGAATATAGAATAGTTTGTACCAAAACCTTTTATGGTGTAAGCTGGGGGATGAATGTTGCAACGAGGAGAAGGGGGAGGGATGGAGATGTTATGTCTAGGCATGTGTGGGTAATATAAAGCAGAGAACCGTAGTTTGGAATTTGGAAAGGGTGGGTTTACCAAAAATATTATCCAGAGGCGAGTAGGGTTGTTTGGGGGGTTTTGGGCATGTAGAGAGAATGGAACAAAACAGAATGATTTCAAGAGTGTATAAATCTGTAGTGGAGGGAAGGTGGGGTAGGGGTCAGTCTAGAAAGGGTTTGAGGCAGGGGGTAAAGAAGGTTTTGTGTGTGAGGGGCTTGGACTTCCAGCAAGCGTGCGTGAGTGTATTTGATGGGAGTGAATGAAGACAAGTGGTTTTTAATATTTGACTTGCTATTGGAGTGTGAGCAAAGTAACATTTATGAAGGGATTTAAGGAAACTGGCAGGCTGGACTTGAGTCCTGGAGATGGGAAGTACAGTGTCTACACTCTGAAGGAGGGGTGTTAATGTTGCAGTTTTATAACTGTAGTGTAAAGCACCCCTCTGGCAAGACAGTGATGGAGTGAATGATGATCAAAATTTTTCTTTTTCGGGCCACCCTGCCTTGGTGGGACTCGGCCGATGTGTTAATAAAAATTAATAATAAAATAATAAACTACCTTTAGATACAATCATAAACGAAGGGAAAAGTAATGAATAATTCATACCGAGAGTGTTAAGATGAGTGACTGGGCCAAATGCAGATTCACACACTGTCGTTTGTGCTGGACCAGAGAAAACATAATGTTTTTCCTCCTCCCGGCATATAAACATAGCATGTTTATGTGCTACATAACATGTTTCTTATACGTATAATTTTGAAGAAAATATCATAGATGGATCAATGAAAATGTCTATATTAATGTAAAATAAGACATTTAACCCTTTCAGGGTCCACAGGCCCTCTCAGAGACTTATTCTCAGGGTCCCCCAAATTTAAAAAAAAAAAAAAAAAAAAAAATTCTTATGAAAAGATAATCTTTTCCCGAACATAATGACACAAAAAGTATGAAATTTGATGGAAAACTTAGGGAATTATGCTCTCGCGAAGTTAGCGGTCTCGATGATGTTTACGCATCGGTGATTTTTGCCCACTTTGAGCACTATTTTCGGCCAATTCCAGTGTACTATTCGACAAAAATCATAACTATTTCGCTAGGACTTCATTTTTTTCTATCGAATGAGTACAAGAAACCACCCATTTACCAATTCCAACTATCCAGTACAGTGGTCAGAATTTAGCAATTTTGCCAATTTCACACAAATTTCAAAAGATGCCAATTTCCAAATAGGGTCCAGAATAAACAAGACAGACATTCCTGGCACTAAAATAACATTTCCTCTGTTCATTAGTCACATCCCCAGGCCCCTCTTGCATTTCTTTTGCTTTCCACTTTGAATTTTTTATTCTCACAAAAAATAGAAGATTTACTGTTATGCAGACTACTGCATTAGTGTAGAAATGGTATAAATAATATCAGTGCACTTGTGAAAAAATATTAGACTCACCAGTTGACGTGTATTGAACACTTAGCATTATTTGTTTACTTTTGAACTTTGGTAAAAATCAAACATTTCTGCTACTTTGAGCTCAATTTCAAGGTACTTTTCATTGTAAAACTAGTCAAAATCATCTTAATTTCTGTAACATGTTTTCCATTCTATAAAATGAGACCAGGAGAACTAGAATACAACAATAAATACCATACAAAAATACAGTGCAAAGTCACTGTTTTAATCCAAAAACACGGTCAAAGTTTTTTTTTCTCATTACGCACTGTGTGCTGCAGGATTTTTTTTTATACTGCACACACTGACCACATAGACCCATTCTTTCATATGTAGGCCTACCAGCTTTCTCTCACTAGATTTGAGGGCGCTAGAATTTAGGCGTACTAGTACGTCAAAAACCCTATTGCATACGTCAAAAACCCTATTGCATAAGCCGTACAAGTACGTCCAAAACCCTGAAAGGGTTAATGTGCCCAAGAGTGATTATTATAAGTAATACATGTATAATGTTTTCCCTCCCCCCAGCAACCACACCTCCATATCATATGAACATAGCATGTTTATATGCTATGCAATGTGTTTCTTATATAATTTTGAAGAAAATATCATAGATGGATTAATGAAAATGTCTATATTAACATAAAATTAGACATGAAATGTGCCCATGAGTGATGATTATTATGTACTATTAGTATTACTATGGCATTAAGACTAGAGGGACACTCTTAGTGATTTTAATGTGTACCTGCATGCCAGCACAGTGTGTAAGTACATGTATTTAGGTATAGGTACACAAGTATTATTATCAGAACACACATAAAATATGCAATAACTTTAAAACACTTGAAATTTTGGAAATTTTCTAGACATAATAGAGACATGTGCTCATGGAAAATGCAAACAAGCCAGGTGGTGTGTGCTGTATTAAAAAGACAGGTTGCAGTATAGCAAGTTTCAGTCATAATTTGAAATCGTCGTATTAGCAGAATACCGTAAAGCGGGGCCCTACTGTATACACACCCATCTGGGTTTTCTTCTATTTTCTTACTAGTTCCTGTTCTTGTTTATTTCCTCTTATCTCCATGGAAAAGTGGAACAGAATTCTTCCTCCATAAGCCATGCATGTTGTAAGAGGTGACTAAAATGCAGGGATCAAGGGGATAGTAACCCCTTCTTCTGTATACATTAATCAAGTTAATAAGAGAAACTTTTGTTTTTATTTTTGGGCCACCCTGCTTTGGTAGGATATGGCTGGTTCATTGAAAGAAGATATATTTATCAGCATAAATGGTAAACAATATTGTATGATGATTCCTATGTCTGTAGCTTGCTTAATGGGGCTAACAAAATTGTCAAAGTGGGAAGTCTGAATGTGTGTGGATGTTGTGCAAATGATAAGAAAGAGATGATTGTGGATGTTATGAATGAGAAGAAGCTGGATGTCCTGGCTTTAAGTGAAACAAAGCTGAAGGGGGTGGGAGAGTTTCAATGGAGAGGAATAAATGGGATTAGGTCAGGGGTTTCAAATAGAGTTAGAGCTAAAGAAGGAGTAGCAATAATGTTGAAGGATAAGCTCTGTATAGTCCTTGTGGCTTAGCGCTTCTTTTTGATTATAATAATAATGAAGGATAAGCTGTGGCAGGAAAAGAGGGACTATAAATGTATAAATTCAAGGATTATGTGGAGTAAAATAAAGATTGGATGTGAAAAGTGGGTTATAATAAGCATGTATGCACCTGGAGAAGAGAGAAGTGTAGAGGAGAAAGAGAGATTTTGGGAAATGTTGAGTGAATGCTAGGTGAGTTTTGAATCAAGTGTGAGAGTAATGGTGGTTGGGGATTTCAATGCTAAAGTGGGTAAAAATGTTATGGAGGGAGTAGTAGGTAAATTTGGGGTGCCAGGGGTAAATGTAAATGGGGAGCCTTTAATTGACCTATGTGTAGAAAGAGATTTGGTAATAAGTAATACATATTTTATGAAAAAGAGGATAAATAAATATACAAGGTATGATGTAGCACTTAATGAAAGTAGTTTGTTAGATTATGTATTGGTGGATAAAAGATTGATGGGTAGGCTCCAGGATGTACATGTTTATAGAGGGGCAACTGATATATCAGATCATTATTTAGTTGTAGCTACAGTTAGAATAAGAGGTAGATGGGAAAAGAGGAAGGTGGCAACAAGAAGTAAGAGGGAGGTGAAAGTGTATAAACTAAGGGAGGAGGAAGTTCGGGTGAGATATAAGTGACTATTGGCAGAAAGGTGGGCTAGTGCAAAGATGAGTAGTGGGGGCGTTGAAGAGGGTTGGAATAGTTTTAAAAATGCAGTATTAGAATGTGGGGCAGAAGTTTGTGGTTATAGGAGGGTGGGGGCAGGAGGAAAGAGGAGTGATTGGTGGAATGATGAAGTAATGGGTGTGATAAAAGAGAAAAAGGTAGCTTATGAGAGGTTTTTTACAAAGCAGAAGTGTTATAAGAAGAGCAGAGTATATGGAGAGTAAAAGAAAGGTAAAGAGAGTGGTGAGAGAGTGCAAAAGGAGAGCAGATGATAGAGTGGGAGAGGCACTGTCAAGAAATTTTAATGAAAATAAGAAAAAATTTTGGAGTGAGTTAAACAAGTTAAGAAAGCCTAGGGAAAGTATGGATTTGTCAGTTAAAAACAGAGTAGGGGAGTTAGTAGATGGGGAGATGGAAGTATTAGGTAGATGGCGAGAATATTTTGAGGAACTTTTAAATGTTAAGGAAGAAAGAGAGGCAGTAATTTCATGCACTGGTCTGGGAGGTATACCATCTTTCAGGAGTGAAGAAGAGCAGAATGTAAATGTGGGGGAGGTACATGAGGCATTACGTAGAATGAAAGGGGGTAAAGCAGCTGGAACTGATGGGATCATGACAGAAATGTTAAAAGCAGGGGGGGATATAGTGTTGGAGTGGTTGGTACTTTTGTTTAATAAATGTATGAAAGAGGGAAGGTACCTAGGATTGGCGGAGAGCATGTATAGTCCCTTTATATAAAGGGAAAGGGGACAAAAGAGACTGTAAAAATTATAGAGGAATAAGTTTACTGAGTATACCAGGAAAAGTGTACGGCAGGGCTATAATTGAAAGAATTAGAGGTAAGACAAAATGTAGGATTGCGGATGAGCAAAGAGGTTTCAGAGTGGGTAGGGGATGTGTAGATCAAGTGTTTACATTGAAGCATATATGTGAACAGTATTTAGATAAAGGTAGAGAAGTTTTTATTGCATTTATGGATTTAGAAAAGGCATATGATAGAGTGGATAGAGGAGCAATGTGGCAGATGTTGCAAGTATATGGAATAGGTGGTAAGTTATTAAATGCCGTAAAGAGTTTTTTTGAGGATAGTTAGGCTCAGGTTAGGGTGTGTAGAAGAGAGGGAGACTACTTCCCGGTAAAAGTAGGTCTTAGACAGGGATATGTAATGTCACCATGGTTGTTTAATATATTTATAGATGGGGTTGTAAAGGAAGTAAATGCTAGGGTGTTCGGGAGAGGGGTGGGATTAAATTTTGGGGAATCAAATTCAAAATGGGAATTGACACAGTTACTTTTTGCTGATGATACTGTGCTTATGGGAGATTCTAAAGAAAAATTGCAAAGGTTAGTGGATGAGTTTGGGAATGTGTGTAAAGGTAGAAAGTTGAAAGCGAACATAGAAAAGAGTAAGGTGATGAGGGTATCAAATGATTTAGATAAAGAAAAATTGGATATCAAATTGGGGAGGAGGAGTATGGAAGAAGTGAATGTTTTCAGATACTTGGAGTTGACGTGTCTGCGGATGGATTTATGAAGGATGAGGTTAATCATATAAATTGATGAGGGAAAAAAGGTTTAGTGGTGCGTTGAGGTATATGTGGAGTCAAAAAACGTTATCTATGGAGGCAAAGAAGGGAACGTATGAAAGTATAGTAGTACCAACACTCTTATATGGGTATGAAGCTTGGGTGGTAAATGTAGCAGCGAGGAGACGGTTGGAGGCAGTGGAGATGTCCTGTTTAAGGGCAATGTGTGGTGTAAATATTATGCAGAAAATTCGGAGTGTGGAAATTAGGAGAAGGTGTGGAGTTAATAAAAGTATTAGTCAGAGGGCAGAAGAGGGGTTGTTGAGGTGGTTTGGTCATTTAGAGAGAATGGATCAAAGTAGAATGACATGGAAAGCATATAAATCTATAGGGGAAGGAAGGCGAGGTAGGGGTCATCCTCGAAAGGGTTGGAGAGAGGGGGTAAAGGAGGTTTTGTGGGCAATGGGCTTGGACTTCCAGCAAGCGTGCGTGAGCGTGTTAGATAGGAGTGAATGGAGACGAATGGTACTTGGGACCTGACGATCTGTTGGAGTGTGAGCAGGGTAATATTTAGTGAAGGGATGAGGTTAATCATAGAATTGATGAGGAAAAAAGGTGAGTTGTGCATTGAGGTATATGTGGAGTCAAAAAACGTTATCTATGGAGGCAAAGAAGGGAATGTATGAAAGTATAGTAGTACCAACACTCTTATATGGATGTGAAGCTTGGGTGGTAAATGCAGCAGCGAGGAGACGGTTGGAGGCAGTGGAGATGTCCTGTCTAAAGGCAATGTGTGGTGTAAATATTATGCAGAAAATTCGGAGTGTGGAAATTAGGAGAAGGTGTGGAGTTAATAAAAGCATTAGTCAGAGGGCAGAAGAGGGGTTGTTGAGGTGGTTTGGTCATTTAGAGAGAATGGATCAAAGTAGAATGACATGGAAAGCATATAAATCTATAGGGGAAGGAAGGCGAGGTAGGGGTCATCCTCGGAAGGGTTGGAGAGACGGGGTAAAGGAGGTTTTGTGGGCAAGGGGCTTGGATTTCCAGTAAGCGTGCATTAGCGTGTTAGATAGGAGTGAATGGAGACAAATGATACGTGGGACCTGACGATCTGTTGGAGTGTGAGCAGGGTAATATTTAGTGAAGGGATTCAGGGAAACCGGTTATTTTCATATAGTCGGACTTGAGTCCTGGAAATGGGAAGTACAATGCCTGCACTTTAAAGAAGGGGTTTGGGATATTGGCAGTTTGGAGGGATATGTTGTGTATCTTTATACGTATATGCTTCTAAACTGTTGTATTCTGAGCACCTCTGCAAAAGCAGTGATAATGTGTGAGTGTGGTGAAAGTGTTGAATGATGATGATGGGGATTTTCTTTCTTTTTTGGGTCACCCTGCCTCGGTGGGAGACAGCCGACTTGTTGAAAAAAAAAACAATAAAGTTAAGAAACTTAATATTAAATGGTTTTAGGTACAGAATAGAAAATTACAAATGTAGAGAAAATTCAGAAATCAATACTATCTGTAGCTTCTAGGGACTGATCATGATTGCAGTTTTAGTGAATGACTTAGTGAAGAGTGATACATTTTGTTTTTCAGGGCTTAGTAATTTTAACAGCATGCATAGCACGGCTTGGATCTTTGGGGTCAAAACTTGTCATTGAAAGAGACTGGATTCTTATCATCTGTGGCAAAGACAAGAATCGATTGGCAAGTATGTATGCATTTCTGTTATTGTAACTACAGTGATCACTTGTTGAAAAAAAAATATATAAATGGAAGTGTATTTCATAATTCTGCAAATTTAGACATAAATTACACAAATACAGTAAAATGTCAGTAAATAAAATTATACATAAAAAGTTGAGAAATGCCGATGATTTCATTATCATAATGAAATACTCTTGCAGAAATGAACAGTGTGTTGAGGACAGTTGACCTTAGTACCGAAGTTCTAGCACCTGTGATTGTAGGTTTTTATCATGCCCGCCTTTCGGGATGGCAGTTGGAGGGATTGTTATTGCTGGATGGAATGTGGCTTCCCTCTCCGTGGAGTATGGCTTGCTGCACCATCTCTTCTATTCAAATTCTGACCTTCAGAAACCAAAAGCAAAAGAAGTAAGGAAAAAATAAGTAGAAGTAAGGGAAGACGAGCTAGATAGTGAGGGAAAAAGAAATAGGTAGTAAAAAGAATGGGAAGTGAAGGGACAAAAGTTAGTAAAAAGAAGTAGAGGAAGAAGAGTTAGATAGCAAAAAAAAATTGAATTTTGGAAAAATCTTATTATTAGGATCATGCAAGAGTATTTGCTTCACATTGTACCCAGTGGAGTATAAAGTTTCACTGTAAATGAACACAGTATATCTTAACATTGTTATGGTCTAGCATTACAGCTCAGAGCAAACTTCTCAGGCAGAGTTATAAACTTTTAATTACTCCAGTGTCGAGGAAGCCCTCCCCCCCCCTTCCCCCCATTCTTATTGGATAAATTTTGGAAAAAAAAGATGAATGGTAATTTGGCCTGAAAGATGCTGGGTAAATTTTCGAGACTTATTTTGCAAAAAATAAAGTGTCTTTGATGCCATAAAATCCTCCTCCTTTCAACAAACCAGCCGTACATGTATTTGGTGGCCCAAAAAGAAAAAAGTTTCTCATTTAATCTTTAGTAATGTACACAGGAGAAGGGGTTACTAGCCCTTTGCTCTGGCATTTTAGTTGCCTCTTATGCCACGAATGGCTTGTGGAGGAAAAATTCTGTTCCACTTCCCCATGGAGATAAGAGGAAATAAACAAGAGCAAGAACTAGTAAGAAAATAGAAAAAACCCAGGGGGGTGTGTAGATATATGCTTGTACATATAAGTATAGCGTGACCTAAGTGCAAGTAGAAGTAGCAAGACGTACCTGAAATCTTGCATATTTACAAGACAGAAAAAAGACACCAGAAATCCTACTATCATGTAAAACAATTACAGGCTTCCGTTTTACACTTGGCAGGATGGTAGTACATTCGTGAGCAGTTGCTGTCTACCAAACTACTACCTAAAATGCCATAAAATGCAGTAATTTAAATGAAACACATTTCTTAGGTCTGCTTTTTTGGGGCATTACTTCTTCAGTAAAATTAATGTTTCACTCAACTTTAAAATTATTTAATTATGTAATTTTGTTTTACAGGAAGACACATGAAAAGTAGAAGAATTTTCTGAACAGTCAGTTTACACTAGGCAGGCTAACAAGAGCAAGAAAATACACAAGATATTGGAGTATATTGTGTCAGCATGGGAAGCTTGGCTTAAATATATGAAGCATCCAGTCAGGGATGCTGGCCTTAGTCTTGCTCTCATCTATATGACAGTTTTGATAACTATTCTACAGGTAAGTGTTTCATACAATAAAGGTTCAACATTTCAGAATAGGGAAAAAATTTTATGAAAATTTCTTATATACATTGTCATGTTGTGATGAATGGCAAGTATTGGTAACAAGTATGATAGGAAGACTCGAGTGCAGACAAAGCCTTTTATTATAGACAATGTTTTGTCAACACACTGGAATATGTTGACTTGTTAAAGTTCACTGTGGGCACAACACTGTCTTCAGTAAAAGTTTACTCTGTACCAAATATCTTTGTAGCACTGTTGCAATATATGACTACTATATATTTCACATATATCTATCTTGAAGTAATCAAGAAACTGCATGAAATAATCATACTAAAAAATATGTAAGTAATGGCTGTAGGGTTTTGCTATTAACAAATGTTTTTTCATGATCAAAATTTTAATATATATTTTTTTTTATATTTTTCTAGCCTTTGTTTATGATTCTGGTGTCCCAGAAAATATCCTTGGTGCTCTGACAGCTGTAGCCTCACTGGTTGGAATTTTAGGCTCTTTGGCTACTCCTTATTTAAGGTCAAAGGTTTGTAATTTTTTTTTTTTTTTTTTTTAACGTCAGCCGTCTCCCACTGAGGCAAGTAGCGCCAAGTGTTGTCATACACCCGCGAGGGCTATATATAGCACAAAGTAGCGCCAAGTGTTGTAATACACCCGTGAGGGCAATGTATAGCACCAAGTAGCGCCAAGTGTTGAAGAAAATCCTCAAAGAAAATACTTTCATCATCATTCAACACTTTCACCACACTCACACATAATCACTGTTTTTGCAGAGGCGCTCAGAATACAACAGTTTAGAAGCATATACGTATAAAGATGCACAACATATCCCTCCAAAACTGCCAATATCCCAAACCCCTCCTTTAGAGTGCAGGCATTATACTTCCCATTTCCAGGACTAGAGTCCTGCTATATAAAAATAACCGGTTTCCTTGAATCCCTTCACTAAATATTACCCTGCTCACACTCCAACAGATCATCAGGTCCCAAATATCATTCGTCTCCAGTCACTCCTATCTAACATGCTCACGCATGCTTGCTGGAAGTCTAAGCCCCTTGCCCACAAAACCTCATTTACCCCCTCCCTCCAACTTTTTCGAGGACGACCCCTGCCCCGCCTTCCTTCTACAGATTGAAATGCTCTCCATGTCATTCTACTTTGATCCATTCTCTCTAAATGACCAAACCACCTCAACAACCCCCTCTTGAGCCCCCTGACTAATACTTTTTTTAACTCCACACCTCCTAATTTCCACACTCCGAATTCTCTGCATAATATTTACGCCACACATTGCCCTTAGACAGGACATCTCTACTGCCTCCAACTGTCTCCTCGCTGCTGCATTTACCACCCAAGCTTCACACCCATATAAGAGTGTTGGTACTACTATACTTTCATATATTCCCTTCTTTGCCTCCATAGATAACGTTTTTTGTTATTATTTTGTTTTTATATATGAATACAGAATTTTTCATGAGGCACACATAGTATACACAGAAAATGATGTGAATAATGATTTGTAATTTGGTTGAAGTTGATTGAATAGAACACAAAATGCTGACACTTGTGTAAAAATGAAAATTCCGTATCATTATTACTGTAATTGTATTTCAGATACATCTTTTGCTCTTATCAGATTTTTGAGGGAAAAACTATTACTATTTACAAAGCTGTTTGCTAGCTTTGTGTACCTTCAGTATTTTGGCTGGTATGGGTATTGAATAAATATTATTAAACTAACTGAATAGTTCGTTTTTGGATTATCCTAGGTTCTCTACACATAGGGTGCGATGTATGATAAACTATGTACAGTGGAACTCTGGTTTTCATCTTTAATCCATTCCAGAAGGTCGGCTGAAAACCGATTTGTACGAAAACTGAAGTAATATTTCCCATAAGAAATACATGCAATGTAAATCCAATTAATCCATTCCAGATATCCAAAAATATTAACAAAAAATACATTTTATAGAGAATAACTATAGTTTTACATACAGAAAACAATTGAAAATAAATATAAAGCACTAACAAAATGGATAAATGACATTTAAATCACTTTTACCTTTATGAAGACTCTTGTTGGCATATGGAAGACAGTGAGGAGAGGAGAGGTTATGTCTACCACCATCACTACCACCCTCTACCACAGTCGCTACCACCCTCTACCACAATCACTACCACCCTCTACCACAGTCACTACCACTACCACCCTCTACCACCATAACTACCATCCTCTGCCACCATCACTACCACCCTCTACCACTATCACTACCACCCTCTACCACTATAACTACCACCCTCTACCACTATAACTACCACCCTCTACCACTATAACTACCACCCTCTACCACTATAACTACCACCCTCTACCACTATCACCCTCTACCACAATCATTACCACCCTCTACTACCATCACAACCACTACCACCCTCTACCACCATCACAACCACTACCACCCTCACTACCACCCTCAATGAGTAACAAAGGCAGACTGAGTCACAAACTATGAGCAGGTGCGTCCTGCTGGTAGGCGGGTGCGTCTGGTATGGATGATTTCTGAGCAGATTTATGAAAACAAGGAAAATTTCGCCAAAAAAAGTGGTTGAAAACTGAATTGTACAATAACCAGACTGGACGAAAACCGGGGTTCCACTGTATCTGTATTTGTAGGGGATGAAGTTCTTGTACTTTTGCCTATCAAGTCAAATAAATTATTAGTAGCATGGAAAGGTCCATATAAAGTATTAAAAATTTGTGGGAAAGTTGATTACCTCATATAAGTCAAGGGGAAACCTAAGCTTTATCATATCAACATCCTTAAGAAATATTACCGAAGAAATTCGGTTAACTGCCTTAATAACTTTAACTTAGTTTTTCCACATGAACTTGATACGACAACTGAAGAATGTAAGGTGTGCGTAATTGACACCTCTAACTTAGACTATGATGAAGAACTACATGACTTGGTGACTCTTGACCACTCGGGCGCAACCAACATTAATACCTGAATCTTTGGATGACCATAAGAGACATGAACGACTTCAATGTGTGAGTAACTTTTCAGACGTCTTTACTGATATTCCAGGTGTTACCTCCACGGTAGTCCATAAGATTGACTTATTGACGGACAATCCGACCAAACGGAAGTTATACCCAGTTCCAGTTCACCTTAGGGATACATTTGACCGAGAGGTAGACAAATTACTAAAACTAAAGATCATTGAACCTTCAGTATCTGCATATTGCTCACCAGTAGTCATGGTTAAGAAGGAGGATAATTCATATAGACTTGCTATTGACTTCAGAGGCCTTAATGCTATTACTCGGTGGGATGCTGAGCCTATGCCCTTAATAGATAGCGATCTACACAAATTTTATGACGCTTCCTTCTTTTTAGAGATTGATATTGCGCAGGCATATCATCAAGTAATGTTAGATCCTTCTTCTAAGCTGTACACCGTTTTTCCTACCCACCAAGGACTGATGCAGTATAGAACTATGCCCTTCGGTTTGGTAACTGCCAGTGCTATCTACGTGAGACTGATGAGAAAGGTCTTGTGTAATATGCCAAACTTTTCAGTTTATTTTGATAACATTTACGTAATGACATCTACGTGGGGGCGAACATATCCAAACATTAACATCAGTTTTGCGTAGGTTACGCTCACATGGCCTCACTGCCAAGCCGAAGAAATGCTTCCTTGGGTATAACAAGATTAGATATCTTGGACTGATACTTTCTAATAACTCTAATAACTCGTGTCATTACGATTTCTTGAGTCGAGTCGAGTCGAGTCAGTCTTTCTAATAACTCTCTGCAGCCTCTCCCCAGTAAGATCAAAGCTTTATTAGAATTTAAATTCCCCAAAAATAAGAAGCTCATGCGTAGCTTTCTTGGTTCTGTAAATTTTTATGCACGGTTTATCCCGAACCTTACTGATCTTACAGGCATCTTATCCAACTTCCTTAAAAAGTCTGTGAAGGAACCTCTTGAACTTTCCGACGTAGCTCGGGAAAAATTTAATGAGATTAAAAATGTTTTCTCAAAGGACCCTATACTTAAGTTTCCAGATATTAATAAAACATTTTGTTTAAGAACTGATGCCTCCAATACTGGCTTAGGTGTGGTGCTACTACAATACCATGATGGTACTCCCCTGTATGCTTCCTAAGCCGGAAACTCCTTCCCGCAGAAACGAGATACTCCACCATAGAAAAGGAATGTTTGGCCCTTGTGTGGTGTATCTCCAAGCTTAAATTTTATCTACTGGGAAAGAATTCATTTTAGAAACGGACCACAAACCTTTGATATACCTAGAAACTTTTAAGGGAACCAACAGTCGCCTCTTGAGGTGGACATTGGCACTCCAGGCTTTTAAGTTCCATATTGTGTATATCAATGGTTCATCCAATTATTTCTCTGACTGGTTAAGTCATGACAGTAGAAGATTTGTTGCTTTACACGACTTCTACATGTTAGAAATTTCTCCTCGCCTATTCTTCTTATACTCCTTGACTATAAGTCTTGGTATGGGGGAGTGTGAGGGAAAAGTTCAATAGATAGGAGTAGCGAGGGAGTGTATTACCTGGAGTTTACCTGGAGAGAGTTTCGGGGGTCAACGCCCCCGCGGCCCGGTCTGTGACCAGGCCTCCTGGTGGATCAGCGCCTGATCAACCAGGCTGTTGCTGCTGGCTGCACGCAAACCAACGTACGAGCCACAGCCCGGCTGATCAGGAACTGACTTTAGGTGCTTGTCCAGTGCCAGCTTGAAGACTGCCAGGGGTCTGTTGGTAATCCCCCTTATGTGTGCTGGGAGGCAGTTGAACAGTCTCGGTCCCCTGACACTTATTGTATGGTCTCTTAACGTGCTAGTGACACCCCTGCTTTTCATTGGGGGGATGGTGCATCGTCTGCCAAGTCTTTTGCTTTCGTAGTGAGTGATTTTCGTGTGCAAGTTCGGTACTAGTCCCTCTAGGATTTTCCAGGTGTATATAATCATGTATCTCTCCCTCCTGCGTTCCAGGGAATACAGGTTTAGAAACCTCAAGCGCTCCCAGAATTGAGGTTTTTTCCCGTTATCGCCGGGAAAGTTTCTGTACATTTTCTGGGTGGCAATTTCACCCCCCTTAAAAGGGTGCTGTTAGAGGCAGCAATATTCCACCCAGATAAACAAGTGACCTAAGAGTGTCATCATGGCTTGGGCCTCCCTAGTTTTGAAGGTTCTCATTACCCATTTTCATTTTTCAGGGGGCGATTGATACAATGTTAGGGCCCTTAAGGTGAGATTCCGACAAAATTTCACTCCGGGTCTTTGACTTTTTGGGTTTCGCTCTATTTTGTGGCCAGAATTTGTTTTGTACTCTATAAAGATTTAATTTCCTCATTTTACCAATCTGAGTAATTGAAATTTCTCATCGTTGAACTTAAATTTTGTTTTTGCACCCCCACTGAAAGTTTTGGTTAGTCCGCCTGGACCCTTGCAGTGCTGCAAGGGAAAGACACTGTCATCAGTTGGGGTGTCATCGAAAAGGGGAAAAACCAGGGTTTGGGGGCTTGCACCTTGTCTAGTCGGTATGGGGAGAGGAACAAGATGGAGCAGAAAGTCCTTGGGAACAGCTTTTCACCGTAGCTGCCTGGGACTTCCCGTTGACGACTACTTTGTTTTTTCTGTTAGGGGAAATTATAGATCCATGAAAAACTTTTTGTTATTCCTTTTAGCGCGCATTTTGTGCGCTTTAGCCAGGGTCACACTTGCAAAGGGGCTTTGAAAAAGTCTGTTAATTACATCGCATTCTTTTTGTCTTCTAGTGCATTTGGCCTTGTCGTATGATCCAGTAGTTGAGACAGACAGGAGCGACCTGTTCTAAACCCATTTTCCCGGGGTTTGGTGTAACTGTGGTTTCTAGATGGTGGTGATCTTGCTTCTTAGGACCCTTTCAAAGATTTTTATGATATGGGATGTTAGTGCTATTGGTCTGTAGTTCTTTGCTGTTGCTTTACTGCCCCCTTTGTGGAGTGGGGCTATGTCTGTTGTTTTTAGTAACTGAGGGACGACCCCCGTGTCCATGCTCCCTCTCCATAGGATGGAAAAGGCTCGTGATAGGGGCTTCTGCAGTTCTTGATGAACACAGAGTTCCATGAGTCTGGCCCTGGGGCAGAGTGCATGGGCATGTCATTTATCGCCTGTTCGAAGTCATTTGGCGTCAGGATAACATCGGATAGGCTTGTGTTAATCAAATTTTGTGGGCTCTCTCATAAAAAATTCATTTTGATCTTCGACTCTCAGTCTGGTTTGCGGCTTGCTAAAAACTGAGTCATATTGGGACTTGAGTAGCTCACTCATTTCCTTGCTGTCATCTGTGTAGGACCCATCTTGTTTAAGTAGGGGCCCAATACTGGACGTTGTTCTCGATTTTGATTTGGCATAGGAGAAGAAATACTTTGGGTTCTTTCGATTTCATTTATGGCTTTTAGTTCTTCCCGCGATTCCTGACTCCTAAAGGATTCTTTTAGCTTAAGTTCGATGCTTGCTATTTCTCTGACCAGTGTCTCCCTGCGCATTTCTGATATATTGACCTCTTTTAGCCGCTCTGTTTATTCTTTTCCGTCGCCTGTAAAGGGAGCGCCTGTCTCTTTCTATTTTACATCACTCCTCCTTTTTCTTAGAGGAATAAAGCCTTGTGCATACATCGGTGCCACCGAGTTAATCTGTTCTAAAGGGATAAGTTTGGGTCTGTGTTGCTTAGTATATCTTCCCAGCTTATATCGGTTAGGACTGGTTTACTTGGTCCCACTTTATGTTTTTGTTATTGAAGTTGAATTTGGTGAATGCTCCCTCGTGACTAGTCTCATTTTGTCGGTCTGGGGCTCCACGCATACATGTCTGAACCTCAATTATGTTGTGATCTGAGTATATTGTTTTTGATATGGTGACATTTCTTATCAGATCATCATTGTTAGTGAGATGAGGTCTAGTGTATTCTCCAGTCTAGTAGGCTCTATTATTTGCTGGTTTAAATTGAATTTTGTGCAGAGATTTAAAAGCTCGTGTGAGTGTGAGTTTTCATCAGAGCTGCCTCCTGGTGTTATTACTGCAACAATATTATTTGCTATATTCCTCCATTTTAGGTGCCTTAAGTTGAAATCCCCCAGGAGCAAGATGTTGGGTGCAGGAGCTGGAAGATTTTCCAGACAGTGGTCAATTTTTAACAGCTGTTCCTGGAATTGCTGGGATGTTGCATCCGGAGGCTTGTAGACTACCACAATGACTAGGTTTTGGTTCTCGACCTTTACTGCTAAAACTTCCACTACGTCATTTGAGGCATTAAGCAGTTCTGTGCAAACAAGTGACTCTGCAATGTACAGGCCAACCCCCCCCTTTTGCCTGTTCACTCTGTCACATCTGTATAGGTTGTAACCTGGGATCCATATTTCGTTGTCCAAGTGATCCTTTATGTGGGTCTCAGTGAAAGCCGCGAACATTGCCTTTGCCTCTGCAAGCAGTCCACGGATGAAAGGTATTTGTTTGTTTATTGCTGGCTTTAGACCCTGTATATTTGCAAAGAAGAATGTTATCGGACTGGTGGTATTGTTGGTACTGGGGGGGATTTTTTCGGCATTAGTATCTGTATCTGTTGGTTTGGAGGGAGGCCATCGACTGTGGTTCCACTCAGGAATGACTGGATTTGGTGTACGATTTCTGCCATTCCTGCCAGTTTTTTTTTTCCCTTTCCCGGCACTAAAAAACCTCTCCCTTTTGAGTGGCTGTGGCTACCCAGGTTTTCCCATGGCCTGGATGTTTTGTATCTTTTGTCCCCTTTAGATGGTATGCCTGGCAATTTAAGTTATAGCACAGTCTTTCCTGTACTGAAGGGTACACATTTTTAGGGTGAAAAAAACTCGGAAGGGGGTTTGATTTTCCT
>NW_026488916.1:0-20000 GCF_026875155.1 Cherax quadricarinatus
CCCCCAACCCCACCTCCTTCCCCTACAGATTTAAATGCTCTCCATTTTTATTCACTTTGACCCATTCTCTCTAAATGACCAAACCCCTAAACAACCCCTCTTCAGCCCTTGACAAAATTTTTTAAAAACTCCCACCCCAAAATTTCCCACTCCGAATTTTCTGCAAAATTTTTACACCATCTTTGCTCTTAGCGGGGAAACCCCACTGCCTCCAACCGCCTCCCGCGCGCATTTAAAAACCCAAGCTTCAACCCAATAAGATGTTGGTACACTATACTTTCATACATTTCTTTTTTGCCCCAAGATAAGTTTTTTGTCTCCACATATACCTCAACCCCACTTGCCTTTTTTCTTCGTCATTCAGGGTTTGTCTACATAACCTGGGAGTTTTCCTCTCATGTACTCATTCCTCTTCTCTTTTCTCTTTATTTTTTTATTCTTTTACTCACCACAAAGAAATGTATATGCTTTTATACTCGGGAATGCTTAAATGTCATAGAATATTATTTTGGGGGTGGGGGGGCCCTTGTATGGAAATGGCGGAAATACCATAAGTACCACATTTGATTTATTATATTTTTTTTTTAAACAAGGGGCCGTCTCCCACCGAGGCGGGGGTTGACCCAAAAAAGAAAAGAAAATCCCAAAAAGAAAATACTTTCTACTTCAACATTTCCCACCCCTCGACATTTCATTTTTTTTGCAGAGGTCTCAGAATAAACAGCCCCTAGAAGCAACACTTAAAGATACACAACATACCCTCCAACTGCAATACCCAAACCCCCCCTTTTAAAATGCGGCATTGTATTTTCCCATTTCCAGGACTCAATCGACTAATGAAAAAACCGGTTTCCCTGAACCCCCTTCACTAAATATTCCCCGCTCCACCCAACGATCGTAGGTCCCAATACCATTCTTCCTTCACTCCTTTTAAACACGCTCACGCACGTTTGCGGCGTGCTAGAAAATTGGCGGGCAAATATTTTCCAAATAAAAACTGTTTTTTTTTTGGGCAATCTTGGTTAGATGCATGAGATCAGATTCTAAACATCATTTTTTTTTTTAGACAACCCCTTGATCCCAATTTAGCTTTTGAAACCTCAAAGGGTTTTGTGTGGTTTATCTCTTTTTAATGTATTAATGTTTACTGATAATTTATTTAGGCCCTTTTATAAAATTTATCACACCCTAGCACATGGCATAGTGTAGAATCGCGTTGGGTTCCGTATTGGGGGTTCTCTATTTATTAGGTTTTTCAGGGTTTTGGGGAAATTAACTATGTGAGATTGCTTTGGGGGATGAACGTAGTTTTCTAAAATCTAGCTCTTGGCGTTTGGGGGATATGTTGTTATCTTTATATTGTATCTTCTAACTGTGTATTTGAGCACCTCTCAAAAACAGTGATAATGTGCGGTGTGGGAAAGTTTTTGAAGAGATGAAAGAATTTTTTTTTTTGGGGATTTTCTTTTTTTTGGGGTCACCCTGCCCCGGTGGAGAGGGCCGACTTTTTGAAAAAAAAAAAAATATATAATATACACACCCTTCCTCACCAGCGCTACTATTTACCGCCCTTGGACTTACGACGGCTCTCTGCCCAGTATTAAACCCCTAAATAATGATTTTTTCTGTATCCTCCATTCTCTTTTTTAAATATCAAACACTACTGTATAAACTTTTAAAAATATGCAAAGTTTTTTAAAGGTGAAAAGGGACATTAAAACAATATAAAAGAGGGTTGACACAAAACTCACTCCCTTATGTATGTCCTCACTTAGTGATGAATTCATAAATGATGTGGTCTTGGAAAGAACTCTTCTTTAACCTTTTTCAGGTTTTTTAAATGTACAGTCAGCTTAACACCAGGGGTTTTTGACGTACTCGACGTAAATTCTGGCCTTCAAATCTAGCGGAAAAAGCGGGTGGGCCTACATATGAAAAAGGGGTCTATGTGCTAAGTATGCCAGTATAAAAAAAACCCGCAGCACACAGTGGTAATGAGAAAAAAAAAATTTTGACCACTTTTTTTGTTTAAAACAGTGACTTTGCACTGTTTTTTGTAGGTTTTTATGTTGTATTGTAGTTTTTCTGGTCTCATTTTATAAAAAGGGAAAGACATTTACAAAAAATTGAGAGATTTTGTTTGGTTTCAATGGTCCTTGAATTTTAGCTAAAAGTGCAGAAATGTTCGATTTTTGCCAAAGTTCAAAAGTAAACAAATCACCACGTGCCCAAATACACAAAATGGTGAGTCTAATTTTTTCTTTCAAAGGGGCTGAATTATTTATACCAATTTCTACACAGATACTTTAAACGCATAACAAAATCTTCTTTTTTTTTGTGAGAAAAAAAATTTCAAAGTGAAAGCAAAAAAATTAAGAGGGGCCTGGGGACTGACTGAGAACGGGAAAAAATGTTTTTATCCGGGAAGTCGTCTTGTTATTCGGGCCCCCCTCTTGAAATTGAATTTTTTGAAACTTGTATAAATTGTAAAAAATTGCTAATTCTGACCATTTTTTGGATAGTTGAAATGGTAAATGGTTGGTTTTTGTATTCATTCGATAAAAAAAAATGGGTTCTACGAAAAATATTTTTTTTGTCAACTATACACTGGTTTGGGCTGAAAATGGGGCTCAAGGGGGCGAAATCGCCGGTGGAAAACTCAGACCTCAAATTTCGCGAGAGAAATTTCCCCAAAGTTTTCCAAAAAATTTCATCTTGTGGTCATTATGATCGGGAAAATTTCCCTATTTTTTTTTTTTTTCCAAAAAATTTCCCCCTGAGAACAATTTTAGGGGGGGCCCTCGCCCCTGAAAGGGTTTTAATTAGGAAGGCTGTAAATATTTATATATAGTTGCCCAATGGAAAATTGGTCATTTTAGCAAAACTTGTTTAAAATTAAGTCCTTTCTAAGTTTTCTCTTTACATTAACATATTTTTTATTTGTGTTAATTAAAAATTAAAATTTTGTTAAAAGAACCTTAGAAAACACCTAACCAAATTTTAAAAACACAGTTTAATTTAGCCAAATCCAACAAAATTTTTTTTAGATAAATTTCAAAAATTTAATAATAACCACAATGTAAAAATTAACACATGTGCAACACTTGGGAAGGTTTCATCACAGGGGTTCTCAGTCAAAAAGGGAAAAATTGGTTAGGGCTGACGAATGTGGAGTTTTTTTGGTATTTTATTGGGTAGTTCAGCCGTAAACCCCCCGGGTACTTTGTGCTGTTTCGCCGCAGCGATACACAAACCTCATCTGAGGAAGTGTGCTACGTGTCCCCCACGCGCTCCAGCCGTCCCCCCGGCAGCCCCATTGGTTTTGGAGATCGCCCACACACCCCAAAAACCCACGGTGGTGCTTCAATTATTTCTGTATTTTCCCCTCCTTCACCAGTACTTTTGGGAAAACAAACTATCACCACACAGCTGGTAAAAACGCCAGTTGGTAGAAACACACATTGGCAACACACACTTTTGCAACAACGGGGAGCAGATACAGGGTGAACAGACACAGGGAAGGGGGCAGATACACGGGGTGAACGACACACGGGGGGCAGCCCACACGGGGTTTGGGGGGACTCGTACTAAAAGCTTTTTCCACTGCCTGTGCCTCACATTAAAGGTTGGGGCCAGGTCCTAAGAAAATTTCTTACACCTAATTTAAAATTTGTGCTTTTCCCCTGGTAACATGACTTACTCTCCCCCCCCTTCACACTCTTTTTCCCTTAATCCCTAAAATTTACAATGTTGAAAAACATTGACAAGTGTGCAAGTGAGACATTTATTAACAAAACTTTTCACCCCCCGGGAAGGAAAGGGGGGGGGAAGGGAGGTATTAATCTAATAAAAGAACAGAAACACAGATTTTTATAGTGGATGATCAATTGGCGGATGCATGGTGGCATTTTCCCTTGCTTATGAATAATGGGGCTGGCAATATTTTCCAGAATAAAAAATGTCGTGTTTGAGAAATCTTGTTATGATAGCGATGAGACAATCTAAACATCTTTTTTTTATTTTAGATCAAATCCTTGATGCAAGTTTATTTTAAAAAACCCTCAAAAGGTTGTGTGGATTACCTTTTTTTAAGTGTATTAAGTTTACGAAAATTTTGTTTTGGGCCCCTTTTATGAATAATTTATCAAAACAGCACATGGCAATTAGATACAGCGTTGGATCATGTTTTGTGTGTCTCTATGTTTTGGTTCTTCATGGTTGGGGGAAATTAATGCTATGTGAGTTTTGTTTTTGGGGGATGAGACTGTAGATTTTTCTAAATCTACCCATTGGGAGAAGAAATTTTCTGTCTGGAGTCATTTTATAATGGTGTAAGGGTTTTAATCTTTTTTGAAATTTTTTTTGAAAAATTTTAAAACCCTTTGCGATGGCAAAAAGGGGGAACAAAAAAGGAAACAAACAAAATTTAACTTTTAATTTACAACAACTTGCCACACAAAACATAATAGAGCCAGGGGCTCAAATTTCCACTGACATGCACAGAACAAATGGAGTTTAAAATTGTATTGCCAGGAATTTCCAATCGGACAACTTTCAAAAAGTTTTTTTGGATTAATCACGAACCCCCACGATATTTTTTCCTTGCCGCTCCCCGCGTACACTGGTCAACGATAATTTAATTTTATCGTCACCAGCGAAGAGGAGGAAGGAGGGGTGATGTTTTACACTCTTGATACACCTCTACAATGGTGAATTTCCTGTAACGAAATACCTACTGGACGATCTCTAACAGGAAGCTTTCACCAAGCTTCTTTTTCCATCACCCAACCAACATTCCTTAAGCTCAGAGAACTTTAAAAAGCTTCTCCTCTTTTTTTCCCTAAAACGGGGGATTGCCGCATGAATTGTCTTCCCAAGGCTCAGAAAAAAAAGGGTTGCACTCAGACCTATCTCATGGGGAAAATTTTGAGTGCACCACACAGGCTGGCGGGATAATGATTAAACGTGTTAAATCTTGGGTAAAAGCGTCATTCCCCCAAAAACACTCTGATCAAGAACCAAAAACTGAAAGAAGTTGCAGCTGTGTCTTACTTTTTTATTCCCGTCCCCCCATTGGACAATCTATTGTTCTTCTTCCCAAAATTTAAAGACGCCCTCTTCTTTTCTTTTCGGGCTTTAAATCGATTTAAACGCTTTTTTTTTTGGGGTGACCTATTTTACTTTTTAGGAATGGCCATGGCTCACCACTTTTTGCAGTTAGTCCCTCCTATAATGACATTAAAGAGAACTCTGGGAAAGACACTCCAAGGGGTAGATGGTACAATATGTGGAAATCTTTGGGATCACCCCCGATTTTAGACACAATCTTTCTCATCAATTTTACAAAACCTCCCGTTTAAAATTTTATAATTAAAGAAAATTGCAAATTTCATAAACCTTTTTTAGTTGTCTTATTTCCCCAAAAGAGTAGAATTTAGATTACAAAATTTAAGGGGAGCGGCAGCGGAGCAGCGCTTCCCAGCTCCGTCTTTTCCTCCCAAAAACCAACTACCAATTGCTCCTTAGACCTGTTTTCAAGCAAAAAAGCCTACCCCAAAGTAACCCAGAAGACCAAAGATTACCAACATGAAACCCACAAACGAAAATAATAGAGAAAAAGGGGAAAACGCACACAAACCGAAAGCAAACCCCCTGCCCCGCCCCCAAAAAATAACCCCAAGCTTTGTATACTACAACTTTTTACTACAACAAATTCCCGTAGTAATTATGGGCGCAACAAAAAGGAAAAGCCCAGGCCACAAGAAAAAAAACCCAAAAAAAAACTATTCAACAGGTAGTCGGAGGACGCCCCCAGCAAACCCCCCCACCACCACCGCTCAAGGCGAGCCACAAAAAATAACCAAACATGGCTGCCACCACCCTTTCCCCCCCTCTCTTCCCCGGATTCAACCTTCCAAATAGTCTCTCAGTATGACCCCAAAGGGTCCGATACCCAAAGTTTATCTCCAACTTAGTTTTTGAAAAATTTAAAAACTTTAAAAAGGGCAACAAAACTAGACCCAGGATGACACAACTCAAGAACAAAAAACCTCATCCCTTTAACAAAAGTTAACAACACCAGGGAAAGACTAACGTGACAAGGGCATCCAAACATCATAGATACCCCAAACCCCCAAAAAAATAATTAATACAAAGGTTGAAAAAGCAGTAAAAGAATGGAAAACAACTTAGATAACCAGTTCAGTGACTACTTTTCTCTCCAAGAAGATAAAAATGACAAGATAAACTATGGACCAGGTTTAAAAGTTAACGTCCACTTTTTTCCTGATATGAACCAAAAAAAACGTAAAGAAAATTTCTCTCAGAATAAGGGCCCAAAAAAGTTTTTGTCCAGAGTTGAAATAAAAGAAACCAGGGTTCAGGTCCCATGGAGAAAAAGTGTTATGCTTAATTCCACTCACTGACGGAAAAAGACTTAATTTTGCATCATTAAAGTAAAGAAAAAAGTAACATAAACGATGCTTTCCAAAAAACGTCAGAACCTCCTGTAAATCAGAAAACTTAAGCGGGAGAATAATGCACAATACACCAAAGCTTCCCACGGGATGGAAAAATTTTTTGTTAGGGAAAAAAAATGTAGGCACTGTACACAAACAACGAGAATGATCTATCCGATTTTCAGGGATTAAAACTTTTCAGAGAATAACTAAACAAAGTCCCCAAATTAAAAGCCTATGTGTGATGATGTTTGCTCCTTTTGTTTTAAATTTCATTGTACAATCTCTTTTAAATTAAAAAAATCAAAAAACCTCATTTTGTGATTTTTAAAAAAAGCATAAGTACCTTATGTGTTTTCTTATTTACATTTTTCGCTAAACATTAGCGAAAATTATACTTTCTCTGTCCAATTTCACCTCATATTTTTTTTTAAATACAAATCAATTGATATTACTTACAAAATTAATAATTATCATTTTTACTAAAAATTTTTAAAATTTTCTCTTAACATTTTTTGACATTTAATAACCCTTACTTGCTAATTTCCTTTCCTGTTTTTAATACCACATTTTCTACTTGAGTATTTAATTACCTTGACTGCCATATAACCTCTATAAACTACAGTGCAATATTAAAAGAAAAAACATTACTTTTCACTTTTTTTGTAACATTTTTTTACTAAAATTTTTTTAAACACCATATTTATACCCGTCAATTTTATTTTTTTTAATTAAAAATTATATTATACTTCCCTAAAATTTTTTTTGCCAAATTTCAAATTTGATATTCAACCCCAACCTTTATATTATCCTTTGTACCGTGCCCGGTACCGCACCCTTTACATCAATATAACCAAGAAATTTCCATTGTTTTTTTTTTTTACTATATTCTTTTGGGACTTTAATTTTGAATTTTTTTTGTCAATTTAAAAACTAGTTATAATCTTGATCCTTTTTCAACAACCTAAACCAAACCCAGTGCAATTTCAAGTACCTTTCAAATGTATTTTTTTTTTATAAAATTTTTATTATAATTCCCACCCTCTGTCGATTTAACTTTTTTTCCATTACTTATTTTAGTCCCTTATATATTTTTTTCCTTTATTTTAGCTTTTTATAAAAACCCTAGTTTATTTTCCAAATTGTTAAAAAATCAAGGGCTATTCTCAGGGGCAAAGTAGAAAAGTTCCAAATTTTGCCATTAATTCCCAAAACTCATTTTTGATTACCACTTTATTGTTCACCACAAACCAAAATATCCCTTTTATATTTTAATTTTATACTAAATTCAAAATTTAAAAATTACCTTTTTAGTCACCCACTATCATATTCCCCAACTCCATTATTTGACTCCTTTTTTTTGTTTTATCCCTTTTTTAATTTTCTCCTTTATTTTAGCTTAAAAAAAAAAAAAAACTACCCTTGCTCTTTTTTTACATTTGTTAAATAATTCAGGGGCTATTTTTTAGTTAAAAACATTTACTTTTTTTTTATACTTAAAATTTAACTTTGATTCACTACCCAAAACTTTTGATTACAAGCTTGATCCTGATACCACCCTTTTTTTTTAATGACTTAAATGAATCAAAACAGTTACGTAATACTACACTGCAAAAAAATCAAAGGGGACTTCTCCCACAACAAACAAATAACTATCTTTAACTACAAAAATCAATTTTTAAGCAACATACGATGACCCCAACTTAAAATTTCCCTTTCATGCCAATAGTCCATTTAAAAAAAAAAACACCGGGGCAAAAACTATATACGGGGGCTAATGCCCCTGGTTACACAGCCTACACAACTGTACCCGCCAAAAAAGGGGGTCACAGCCATAAACACTCAGACCAACTAAATTATCATTTAATACTTGCACAAGGGGTGAACATGGGGAATATATAAAAGCTAAAACAAATCCAAATACCTACAAAAACCTCCACATTTATAAACATCTACAGAGTTCCCCCATCAAAAAATTTTTCCAATTTATCAAAAAACCCGGGAAATGAAACTGTGCCCATAACAAAGTCACTTACTACTCTCGGGATTCAATAAAAATCCCTGAAAAAACCAGGACCCACACGTTCTGAATCCAAACACAATGATAACGGATGTTACTACCCCAAAATTTAACAAAACCCACAAGGTTACAAGATAGGTTTTCCTACTTGACCACCTACCCAACACCATATCCCCCTTTAAAACGGCATTTAAATTTCAGATAAAACCACGACCACTACCCCCTTTCCTCATAACAACCTTGGTAAAAATACCCCAAACACTACAAAAATCACCTTCAGACTTCACATGAGGGAGCCCTTAATAACTTTAAAACAGCAGTAGCAAACTTTTATTGGGGCCCTGAGCTAGAAATCATAAGAATTGACGAATGTATTAATAATTTTCTAAAAAAACCCAAAAACCTTATAACAAGCACTGCCCTAAAAAAAATAAAAGATGACAGCAAAAAGACGAACAGTCCCCGGGTAAACCCAGCATTCCAAATCCATAAATAAAAACACCAATATGAAAAAAAGTACAAATGGGTCACATAACCAGAGACCAAACAAAACGTTACTCGGCAATCCTAACCAGCCTGAAAGAAGGGGAAAAAAAAATTGTATTATGAAACAGATTACCAACTTAGAGGGGATATAAAAAAAGACCTGGAAAACCCCATCAGAAATTCTGGGAACAAAAAAAAGGTATCAGAAATAGCGAAATAAAATTAGCAAAATCAAAGAACCCCAACTCCCCCCAAAAAAACAGCCAGACTCAATGATTCTCCCACTTAGACCCAAAACCTTTCCCAAAAAAAACCCAAATCAGATACCCACCAAATGACACCTCACCGGGAACTACCCGAACCCCCTGTTTCCCACTCCGACTAACCCATACAAGTCCCCTTTTTTTAACCACAAAAAACAAGGCAGAGATTAAAACCTTACCACCCTTTATATACAAAAAAAGGGCACAAGTGCTATCCCAAAACATTGCAACCTAACAAAAACCTTTATTCCCTCACCTTCCCTCATAAATCAAAATGCAAGGGTCACCCCGACCACAAAGGAGGAGACCCAAAAAAGTTTTAAAAAATGGCCAATACGAACTTACACCCTTCTCAAAAACTTCGAAAAAAAATTTTTCATAAAAAGAAAACACTCCCCCTAAACTCCCAAAAAATACTCAACCCCCGCCAATTTGGGTTCAGGCCTAATAAAAATACTAATGATGCTATTATACACATGCTAGAACATATATACACTGCAATAAGAAAAAAGAAGTCCAACTGGGGATCTTCATTGATTTAAACGTAAAGCTTTTGATCAGTTGACATGACTTGCTCCAAGTAAAATTGTCACACTATGGTATAAGAGGGACTCCCTCAACTATCAATTCATACCTCGGGCAAACAGAAGCCAAAAATGTGTAGGAAATGGGGAAAACCCTTTTCTGCGCAACCAATTACAGTTGGTGTCCCACAGGGAATGCCCTTTGGGCCCTTTTCTCTTTCTCCTATACATAAATGACTTCCAAATGCTTCGCAATTACTCAAACCCACACTATTTGCAGATGACACTACATACGTCTTCTCTCACCCGAGCCCAGTCACGCTAGCCAATACTGTAAATACCGAATTACAGAAAATATCTACCTGGATGAGGACTAACAAACTTACAACTAAACATTGACAAAACCTACTTCTTTCAGTTTGGTAACAGAGCTACAGATGCCCCTCTTAATAATGATAAACGGATCACCTATCACAAAACTAACAGAGGAAAATTTTTAGGAATCCACCTTGAAATAGACTCAAATTTCATACACATATACAAAAAATTTCTAAGAAAATTTCCAAGACTGTAGGCATACTATTGAAGATACGGTACTATGTTTCCACAGTCAGCCCTCCGGGCCCCTATATCACTCTTATTTACCCCTATCTCACCTATGGAATTTGTGCATGGGGCTCGACAACAATTAACCATCTCAGACCACTAATTACCCAACAAAAGGCTGCAGTTAAATATAACAAATTCTCATACAGGCAGCACACTCCACCAATATTCAATACACTAAACCTACTCCACCATACAAAACATCCATACTTATTATTGCCCCTATTACATACATAGAACACTTAACTCGGATATTAACCCTCCCCTCAAACATCTCCTTGCCACCCTCAACAGACACATGACCATAACACAAGGCACAGATCACTCTTTGATGTTCCTCGTGTCCATCTCACACTATGCAAAAACTCAATGCACATAAAAGGCCCTAAATCTGGAATTCATTACCTGTAAATATAAAAGAAACACTACCTGTTTATAAATTCAGTCTCTTCTCAAAGATCACTTACTCACCCAAAACCAAATAAATACTGAATAACTGAACCTTATAAATTGTATATCTTAAAAGTTTCCCTTTCAATTATATCACAAAAATGTTAAACCTAAAACCGAATCTAACTTTATTATTTTTTAAATACACTACCTAACAGAATACTTCATACGACTGAATGTACAACAATGCATGCAACCATATGACCTGTCTTTGTAATACTCGCTTGTGCTTTATAGTAATCTGTTTACATTAATGTTTTATTACTGATTTCATCATTGCTTAGTTAATCTTAAGTTAATTTTAAGCCAGCCCGTAATGCTATGCATAGTATAAGTGGCTTTGGCATGCTGCTCTTATCTGTATTTTTTTGTACCTCTGTATGTGTGCTCAAATTGTTAATAATAATAATAATAATAATAAATAGCCTCTGTACCACTTATTACATCATAAAGAATGCACACAGTTATTATATTATTATTATGTTATTATATTTTATGGTTATATAAATCAGTAGGCCCCTGCTTTACGGCATTTTGCTTTATGGCATTCCGCTAATACGGACATTTCAAATCATGACCAAAACTTGCTGCACGGCTCCCCCACCTGACTTTGTAATACAAAACTTGCTATACGGCTCCCCCCACCTGACTTTGTAATACGAAACTCGCTATACGGCTCCCCCCACCTGACTTTGTAATATGAAACTCTCTATACGGCTCCCCCCACCTGACTTTGTAATATGAAACTTTCTATACGGCTCCCCCACCTGACTTTGTAATATGAAACTCGCTATACGGCTCCCCCCACCTGACTTTCTAATACAGTCACCGTGCCCCCACCTGGTTTGTTTACATTCTTTGTGAGCTCTGTAAGCACCACGTCTCTCCATTATGTCTGGAAACTCCAAAATTTCAAGAGTTTTTAAAAGTTATTTCATATTTTATATATACTCTGATAATTATACTTATGTGTACCTGTACCTAAATAAACTTACACACTGTACTGGCATCCAGGTACACATTGAAATCAGTAAGAGTGTTATGTCTCTAGATGCCATATAAGTAATAATAATAATAGATTAGATTAGATTTTTTATTTTGGCAAATTACATGGTTGTGCAGAGGAATATAATAGTTGAGTGTACATGCCAAAAGCCCCTCTGTATGCTGAGCATTTCGGGCAAACTTAAAGATTAACTTAAGAATAGTAAGGCAATAATACATAGTTTATATGGTCATTAGATGAGTTAGTGAGTACAGGAAAATTGAATATTATATCAGGTGATGCTACATGATTTTGATAAGTCTAGTAGAGACTTTTTACACTATTGAATTAGTTAATAAAGATTACAGTATTACAGTGTAGCAATTTAAAACAATTTACAGTATGATGTATTACAGTTTAGTACTATTCAAAACAATGAAATTTGGTATTACAATGGAACACTTTATATTATGATGTACTTTATTACAATCTACTACTATTTAAAGCAATAAAAAGAACAAACATCCTAATTTCGGAATAGTAAGTGGTCGAGCATTCATCAGCACAATATGAGTAGCTTTTGAGAAACTGGTTGTGGTTAGGTATGGTTTGTCTGGTTAATTTTGGGTGATGAGGTGATTTCTTATTTGGGCCTTAAACTGATTTGCAGACAGGGGTCCTTTAGTTTGTTCTGGCAATAAATTCCAGAACTTTGGGCCTTTTACGTGCATAGCATTTTTGCACAGGGAGAGATGAACACGGGGGATATCAAAGTGTGATCTATGTCTCGTATTATGGTTGCATGTTATGTTAGAGTTATCAAGGAGAATTTTGAGAGGAGGGTTTACATTAGAGTATAGTGTTCTGTGTATGTAGTAGGCATAATAATAAGTGTGGATGTTTTGTATATTTAGCAAGTTGAGACTTGAAAAGAGGTGGAGTGTGCTGTCTAATGCAGGAGTTAGTAATCAATCGCACTGCAGCTTTTTGCTGGGTTATTAAAGGCTTAAGGTGATTTGCTATGGTTGAACCCCATGCACAAATACCATAGGTGTGGTAAGGGTAAATGAGAGAGTGGTACAAAGCTAGAAGAGCTGATTGGGGTACATAATAATCATTGAGTCTCATTAAATGTTGTATATTACATTAATGTACACGTTTTCATTAATCCGTGTATGATATTTTTTTAAAAATTATATAATAAACATGATACGTAACATATAAAGATGATAAATACACCCCACAGTAGAATAAATTAACATAAATATGAGATGTAGCCAGACGACTTGTACAAGTGATGGCAAGAATAACGTTTTCTCTAGTCCAGCATAAGAGAAAATATGTCACTGGAGGTAACTTATCTGTCTTAAATGTTTCTCATAATTATATCACATAAATGTTAAACGTAAGACCCAATCTAACTTTATTTTTAAATACACTACCTAACAGAATACTCCATTCTACTGAATGTACAGCAATGCATGCAACCATATGACATGTCTTTGTAATACTCATTTGTGTTTTATTGTTATCTGTTTACAATAATGTTTTATCACTGATTACATCATTGCTTAGTTAATCTTAGGTTTATTTGAAGCCTGCCTGTAATGCTATGCATACAAGTGGCTTTGGCATACTGCTCTTACCTGTATTTTTTTGTACCTCTGTATGTTCAAATTATTAAATAAATAAATAAATAAATAAAACTGTAGAAAATTATTCCTTTCGTATGTCTTCACTCAGAGTGTCATTTCTTCTAAAAATGATGTTACATGAGAATGGGAGTGTTCCTCTTTTTTTATTCTACCGTATCAATGTAGAGGTAACTTGTACACAAACCAGACATGTTCGCCAGGTTTATTTACAAAACTCGCATGTGCTTGGTTTGTTTACATGACTCCATCGCCTGTCCTCTATCATGTACTCATTCTCTCTCTCTCTCTCTCATTTATTCGTTTTATCTCGTTTACTCACTTCTGACCATACATTAAGACTACAGATATTTTAAGGTAAGTAATGAATGAACTGTATATGCATTTTATCACTCTGGGATACTTTAAATGTCATAAAATATTATGTGTGGGTGGGTTGGCCTGGTATGGTAGCACGGCTGACTACCATACATACCACACTTGATTTCTTACAATAAATACTGCTCATCTCACCCTAGATTAAGACTTCAAATATTTTAAGGTAAGTACAGTGGGCCCCCAGATTACGTAATTAATCCGTTCCAGAGAGAGTGACTTATTCCAAATTAATTTTCCCCATAATCCGTTTCAGACACCCAACAGTATTAAAAAAGTTGCTTTCTACATGAAATATACATTTACCTACACAGAAAACAATGAAGAATAAAACAATAATAACATCACACTTACCTTTATTGAAGATATGGTGATGTATGGAAGATGGGAGGAGGGGAGAGGATGGAGGGGTTTACAATTGTTTGGAAGGAGAATCCCCTTCCATCAAGACTTCAGGTACCAAGTCCTTATCCTGGGTTACTTCCCTTCTTTGTTTTTTAATGCCACTAGGATCTACTTCCCTTCTTTGTTTTTTAATGCCGCTAGGACCAGCTTGAGAGTCACTGGACCCCTGTCGCTCAAAAAAGTGTTCCAGAGAGGTCTGTTTCTGGTGTATGTTAGGAATTGTGTTGGGAGACAGGACAAGATAGTCCTTCAATATGACACTAATATCAGCTCTACGGCTTATTTATCTAGCAAAATTCATCTAATATGACATAATAAACAATATTATGACATAATAAACATATACTCTAGAATGAATAAAATATGGCATTATGAATGTCAGAGTGGTGGTGTGTTGTATGTTGTTGGGCGTATAAGGGCCACTGAAAGATAAGCCTTACATAGTGGTGAGGAAGGCGGTAGCAAAGGCGGCAGTGTTAGTCAGTAGCCCTATATACCTTCAACAACAGTGGAGGAGTCAGTTTCGTGCTGTCCTTTTTCTGTCGATTAATTGCTTAACGTACTTGCTACACTGTTAATGCTACACTTTATTGATGGCTGGCGCCATAGCCTTTATTGACTCCTGCTGCTTTAGTATCGTACATATTGCAGAATCACAAAAAAGGCACATTCTCTCCTTTCTCTCAGCCCTTTACCAAAGGGCTGGCTGGCACTAGAAGCTTTCTTTGGGCCCATTATGGCTTATTTAGCAGTTACAAGCACTATAAAGAATGGAATAATACAAAATGTATCATATGAATGCGTGGGATCGTCTTCACTGGCTGGTAAACAATGGCACACTGGCTGTACGTGGAGTGTAGGGGCAGCTCAGACCCCGCAGACATGTGCCGGACAAATGGCTTATACCAAGTTCAGTGACGTTCACCAAGCCAGTATTTTGATGAAAAAAACATTACTTATTCCGAATAATGCTTATTCCGCCGACGACTTAATCCAGGGGGTCCACTGTGATGAGTGTACTATATGTGTATTTTAATTTTTTATTGTTTTTTAATGCCTAGTTCTATTGCTAACTTAATATATGTTCATGTAAACTTGTTATCTTGTATTTATATATATTTATAAGGGGAAAAAGGGTGTTCCACTTTACGGCAGTTTTCCCTTTATGGCGGTAGCCTGGAACCTAACCTGCCGTATAAGTGGGGCCCTATATATATGTGTATGTTGTGCTGATAGGTAAAACTTGTGATTTTGGCTTTAATGTTCTTCTTGCCGAATAAGGCAAGCGAAAATTTCTGCATGCAATAATTTTGCAAAAATCATTCTCAACCTAACAAAAAAGAAAATATATTTAATTGTGTTTGTTTATTATTCACTTATTGTAAACTTATCTAATATATATTTTGTTGGATTAGGCTAAATTAAATTAAGCTTGTTATAATAAGATTAAGTAAGTTTTCTAAGCATCTTTTGGTACAAAATTATTAATTTTTACAATAACATAAATGAAACAAATATATCTTTAAACATATAAGAGAAAATTTTAGAAAGGACTTAATTTTAAATGTTCTTGCTAATTGACCAATTTTACCTATTTGGCAAGACATACATACATACATACATACTATATATATATATGTATATATACAGGTCCGCCATCACAAATTTGGCAATCAGTTATTCAGTTCCTTCAATTATTCGACATTAATTTTGGCTAGCATAATTTCAAATTTCCAGGGTCGCCACACCAACCTGTTGGTACTGTTTGGTGGTGCTACTTGCTGCATAAGTCATTCTAGTTTCTTTTTCTCCATTTGTTATAACCTGCTTACTTTTAGCCCTAGCCATGGTTCAAATGAATAAAAGAAATGCTTCTCGTTGTGTAAAGCACCTACACAGTACATTGTCCATTAAAGATAAGGTGGCTTTGAAGCCACTGTCGGTTGCCATGAGCTCAAGTCTCGTGATGCAGAATATGCTTTATTATTATGCTAATATCAACACTACAGCTTATTGCCTATCACAATTGATCTAATATGACATAATAAACAATATAAATAACATAAAACATGTTAAATACTCCAGAATGAATAATATTTGGCATAATACCGAGCAGTTCGACGGAGGTATGAAGAGGATATGGTATACAAATACCATTCTCCTATCCTTGTCTTGGGGCTTTTATTAGAGAAAACGGAGTATAGCACAGGGCTAACTGTGATATACACTAGTACTGCACCATAAACCTGAAACAAAAAAGTTATTTTCGCTATATAGATTATCACACACAGCAGCATATGTGTAGAGAACCTAGGATAACCCACAAAAGTCAGACAACATGGCTTATTTCTAGTACCTGGCTTGGGTTAGCCATATATGATTTTTGGTAAATATTCGATTCCCAGCCAGGGTAGAAACATTGGGCGTGTTTCTTTACACCTGTTGTCTATGTTTACTCATCAGTAAATGGGTACCCGGGTGTTAGTCGACTGGTGTGGGTGTTATCCTGGGACACTGACCTAATTTGCTTGAAATACTCTGCATAACAAGTGGCTTTCTATATAGTAGTATGTCACTGATGTCAGCTAGGCCTGTATACATTGTACATGTAGGTGTAGTAAATAAAGAGATATTATTATTATTATTATTATTATTATTATTGTTATTTTCTCAATTGTTTGTTGGGTTATCTTATTGAAACTTGGGCAATGTATGATGGAAAGATACTTCTTAACATACACCAAAAATGAAAAATCAGACTATAAATAGCGGAGTTCACTTCTCAGTCATTAGTAAGGCCGCTTAGCGGTATATTTTTGTATGGTTGTTATGATTATATTCTCGTTTTTTCGGTCTCATTTGATAGAATGAAAGATACATTACAGAAATAGATATGATTTTGATTGCTTTTATGACGAAAAGTACCTTGAAATTGCACTCACAGTAGCGGAACTGTTCTATTCTTTAGTGAAGCTCAAGAGTAAACAAATACCTGTCCACCTGCCAGTCCAGATTCCAATTCCAGTACGGAGTCAAGAATGGGTTGACATTATATATACAATTATTACAATAATGCAGCAGTCTGCATAACAGTAAATCTTCTATTTTTTGTGAATAAAAATTCCAAATGGAAAGCAAGAGTAATATAAGAGGGGCCTGGAGCCGTGACTAATGAACAGAGAAAATGTTATTTTAGTGCCAGGAATGTCTGCATTGTTTATTCTGGACCCTATTTTGAAATTGGCATCTGTTGAAATTTGTATGAAATTGGCCAAATTGCCAATTTCTGACCACTATATTGGGTAGTTGAAATAAGTGAATGGGCGGTTTCTTGTACTCAGTCGACAGACTAGAAATAAGTTTATTCAGGTATACACAAATACAGTTACATAGATTATAATACATAGCAGTGTATGTATAGAGAACCTAGGATAACCCAAAAGAGTCAAAGTGGCTTATTTCCAGTACCTGGCTTGGGCTTGCCATATATGATTTTTGGTAAATATTTTTTTCTCTTGGTTGTTTGTTGGCTGTCTTATTGAAACTTGGGCAATGTATGATGGAAAGATGCTTCTTAACATACAACAAAAATAAAAAAGACAGACTATAAATAAGGGAATTCACTTCTCAGCCATTAGCCGCCTCTTTGCGGTATATTTTTGCATGGTTTTTATGGTTGTATTCTCGTTTCTTTGGTCTCATTTGATAGAATGGAAGATGTATTATAGAAATAGACATGATTTTGATTGCTTTCATGAAGAAAAGTACCTTGAAATTGAGCTTGAAGTAGCGGAAATGTTCGATTTTTGCCGATGTTCATTGAACTTTGTGTAAGCCAAGTTGGTTAATTTTATTAAGTGTATTCTAACCTAACCACTGTAATCCGGCAAACTCAGCAATCCGGCACACTACAGGTCCCAATGATGCCGGATTTGTGATGGAGGACCTGTATATATATACACCTACCATCCGACTTACGACCTGCTCGACATACGTCCACTCGACTTACGACCGTGCATCTGACAGCTGGGCTGGGCCGGCTGATGCACACCACTGTACAATATTTAACAATACTCGCGGTGGCAATGTGTCATGCAGGCAGCATCAGTTTGAGTAACCCTGCCCTATCAGCAGCATCATACTGTATTAACTGTACTAACTGGACAGTAAATTTCACCATGGCCCCTAAGATGAAGTCTGAATCTTGCACTGGAGATTGTGGCAAGAAAGGCTCTTACTCTCGAACTCTCTATTTGTTTTCACTGTTGCACATAAACCTGTCTGTATCTGTCTGCCTGTATATCTGTCTGTATCTCTGTGTGTCTGTTTATCTGTTTGTCTACTAGTGTGTCTGTCTTTCTGTGTGTCTTTATGTCTACCTGTGTGTCTGTCTTTATGTCTACCTGTGTGTGTGTCTTTCTGTCTACCTGTGTGTCTGTCTACCTGTGTCTGTCTGTGTCTACCTGTATGTCTGTCTTTCTGTCTGTCTATCTGTGTGTGTGTCTGTCTGCCTGTGTGTCTGTCTTTGCTTGTCTGTCTCAGAGCCACTCATTAAGAGTGTACTTGGTCTTGAAGATGCCATATTAATAATGATAATAATAATCACTGAGGCACATTAAATGTGTATAAAACGTTAATATAGACATTTTGCTTAATCCATCTATGATTTTTTTTTCAAAATTATATAATAAACATGCTACATAACATATAAATTAACAAATATGAGATGTTTTTCTGGTCGGCTTGACAGTGAACAGGAACCGTTCGTGTCCGGGCTGGTAACAACAACAACAACAATAACGTTTGTTTACATAACTCGTGAACACTCGACATTCTCCTTCTCTCTCTCTCATTTATTCATTTAATCTTGTTTACTCACCTCTCACTCTACATTAAAACTACAGATATTTTAAGGTAAGTAATGAGTGGACACGATTATTATATTATAGCTTAATAATAATAATATTAATATTAGTACATATGTATTATTGTAATAATAATGATTATTAATATTATTATTAATTTAGGGCACTGGAGCACAGATCCACTGTATAGCACTTTGTCTGGATTTTTTGGGTTATCCTAGGTAATTTATAATATATATGATAACTTGACTTACGTGTACCAGTGAGAGAGAGAGAGAGAGAGATACAGAGACAGCCACATTCAGTCAGCCAACTACCCAGCCACCCACCCACCCAGCCACCCACACCACCCAGCCACCCACCCACCCAGCCAACCCACCCACCCATCCACCCACCCTCCCACCCACCCCGGCTACCCATCAACCCACCCACCCACCCAGCCACCCACCTCACCCGGCCAACCACAGACCCGGCCACCCAGCCAGCCAGCCGGATACGTATTACACATGTTCCAGAGTTGTTTCTCTTTACTTAGGGTGTAGGTTACACAACATTCTGGCAGGATGACACTACCAGTGGTATTCTCCCATTCACTGTGTCGACAATACATAAAGATAATAGTAACATATGATACTGTATGCATACATATCACTACCATGTATACATTATATACAGTACATAAATAATTAAAATACAACAATTAAAGTAAATTATCGTAAAAAGAATGAAATAATGATTGTACATTACATTACAGTATTATGTAGGTAGTTTATATAGAAAAGTTTTGACATTATGCCCTACCCAATATGTCGGCAATTTTTAAAGGTTCGACTTACGTCCATTTCGACTTAGGACCGGTTGGTCGGAACCAAGCTTGGTCATAAGTCAGATGGTAGGTGTGTGTATATATA
>NW_026488927.1:0-62577 GCF_026875155.1 Cherax quadricarinatus
GTTACCGTGTGGGGAAAGTTTGGAGGGCTTCTGTGCAGGGGTTTGAATGAGCTTGCCTGAGCATTTTTAACCCCCAATTAGGATATTTCTTTCAGTAACACGATCTCTGATGCTTGGAATATCAATTCTTTTTGAAATATTTAAAATTTTGGCAGTACGAGGGCATCCTAGGAATGATCCTCATTGCTTCGTTCTGCAGTTTTTCCAGCCCTCCAAGCTTCCAGTCAGACACAAGAGCAAGTAGTGGCGCAGCATAATCAACCAATGATCTAATATAAGCAAATACATCATTTTCCAAAATTTTTAAATCATTAGCACCATACCTGGGGTTGAAGCCCTGCCACAACTCTAAGTGCTCTAGTCGTTCTTTGTATTGGCGACAAAGTCTTGTTACAACAGGTCCAAGTAGTGGAACCTCAAAGCCTAGATACCTGTATCTGCTTACATATTCTAGAAGAGACCCATCATGCAATTGGATCTGACGAACTGTGCATCTCTGTCGAGGAGGACGCCTATTGAGTATCTTTGTTTTATCAGTAGAGATTATCAACCCCAGGTCCTGACACGAGGCTAGTACATGATTAAGAATGTTTTGGGTGTTGGAGAATCCGGTGGTGTAAGAACATAAGAACGAAGGAACACTGCAGAAGGCCTACTGGCCCATGCGAGGCAGGTCCAAGTCTCCTACCGGCTTAAGCTAATGCACCCAACCTAGTCAGGTCAGGTCACATTGACTTAAGGGAGGAACACGGCAACCGACCTGGTAGCACAAGCTATCAGGTCTAACTCACACCCACCCACCTGTATTCCCTGGAACGCAGGAGGGAGAGATACATGATTATATACACCTGGAAAATCCTAGAGGGACTAGTACCGAACTTGCACACGAAAATCACTCACTACGAAAGCAAAAGACTTGGCAGACGATGCACCATCCCCCCAATGAAAAGCAGGGGTGTCACTAGCACGTTAAGAGACCATACAATAAGTGTCAGGGGCCCGAGACTGTTCAACTGCCTCCCAGCACACATAAGGGGGATTACCAACAGACCCCTGGCAGTCTTCAAGCTGGCACTGGACAAGCACCTAAAGTCAGTTCCTGATCAGCCGGGCTGTGGCTCGTACGTTGGTTTGCGTGCAGCCAGCAGCAACAGCCTGGTTGATCAGGCGCTGATCCACCAGGAGGCCTGGTCATAGACCGGGCCGCGGGGGCGTTGACCCCCGAAACTCTCTCCAGGTAAACTCCAGGTACTCATGTATTTATCCAACCTATTTTTAAAGCTACACAACGTTCTGGCCTCTATAACGGTACTTGGGAGTTTGTTCCACTCATCCACAACTCTATTACCAAACCAGTACTTTCCTATATCCTTCCTGAATCTGAATTTTTCCAACTTAAAACCATTGCTGCGAGTCCTGTCTAGGCTAGATATTTTCAAAACACTATTTATTTTTTTTATTATCACACCGGCCGATTCCCACCAAGGCAGGGTGGCCCGAAAAAGAAAAACTTTAAACCATCATTCACTCCATCACTGCCCTTGCCAGAAGGGGCTTTACACAAACAGTTTTTAAACTGCAACATTAACACCCCTCCTTCAGAGTGCAGGCACGTACTTCCCATCTCCAGGACTCAAGTCCGGCCTGCCGGTTTCCCTGAATCCCTTCATAAATGTTACTTTGCTCACACTCCAACAGCACGTCAAGTATTAAAAAACCATTTGTCCTCCATTCACTCCTATCAAACACGCTCACGCATGCCTGCTGGAAGTCCAAGCCCCTCGCCCCCACAAAACCTCCTTTTAAACCCCCTCCCTCCAACCCTTCCTAGGCCGACCCCTACCCCCCCTTTCCTTCCACTACAGACTAAATACACTTTGAAGTCATTCTGTTTCGCTCCATTCTCTCTTCATGTCCGAACCACCCTCAACAACCCTTCCTCAGCCCTCGGGACAACAGTTTTGGTAATCCCGCACCTCCTCCTAACTTCCAACTACGAATTCTCTGCATTATATTCACACCACACATTGCCCTCAGACATGACATCTCCACTGCCCCCACCTTCTCCTCGCTGCAACATTCATCACCCACGCTTCACACCCATATAAGAGCGTGGTAAAACTATACTCACATACATTCCCCTCTTTGCCCCCCAAGGACAAAGTTCTTTGTCTCCACAGACTCCTAAGTGCACCACTCACTCTTTTTCCCTCATCAATTCTATGATTCACCTCATCTTTCATAGACCCATCTGCTGGGCACGTCCACTCCCAAATATTTTGAATACGTTCACCTCCTCCATACTCTCTCCCTCCAATCTGATATTCATCTTTCATACCTAATCTTTTTGTTATCCTCATAACCTTACTCTTTCCTGTATTCACCTTTAATTTTTCTTCTTTTGCACACCCTACCAAATTCATCCCCAATCTCTGCAACTTCTCTTCAGAATCTCCCAAGAGCACAGTGTCATCAGCAAAGAGCCTGTGACAACTCCCACTTTGTGGTTGATTCTTTATCTTTTAACTTTCCCCGCCTCTTGCCCAAAACCCTCGCATTACTTCTCCTTACAACCCCATCTATAAATATATTAAACAACCACGGTGACATCACACATCCTTGTCTAAGGCCTACTTTTACTGGGAAAAAATTTCCCTCTTTCCCCACATACCTAACTTGAGCCCCACTATCCTCGTAAAAACTCTTCACTGCTTTCAGTAACCTACCTCCTACACCATACACCTTGCAAAATCTGCCACATTGCCCCCCTATCCACCCTGTCATACGCCTTTTCCCAAAACCATAAATGCCACAAAGACCTCTTTAGCCTTATCTAAATACTGTTCACTTATATGTTTCACTGTAACACCTGGGCCACACACCCCCTAACCTTTCCTAAAGCCCCCTTGTTCATCTGCTTCCTTTCTCCGTCTTACTCTTTAATTTTTTTCAATTATAACCTACCATACCTTTACCGGGGAAATCAAACAACTTACCCCCCTTTTAAAATTTTTTGCACTTCTTTTATCCCCTTTGCCCTTTATACAAAAGGAACTTGCATGCCCCTCTGCCAACCCCTAGGTCCCTTACCTTCTTCCATAATTTTTTAAAATTTAATTGCCCAACCCTCAAAACTAATCCCCCCCTCTTTAAATTTCTATCTTTTTCCTATCAAACCCGGGTGCCCCTTTCCCCCCTTTTTTTTTACCCATGCCTCACGAACTTCCCCCCCACTCACAACTGGCTCTTCCCACCCCACAAGATGTTTATTCCCCCTTGCCCTATACCGAAATCAAGCTTTCCCCTTTTTTCTCAACATTTAACAATTCCTCAAAATATTCCTTTCCCTTTCCCAAAACCCCAACTTCCCCAATTTTAATCTCTCCTCTCCTATTTTTAACGAAAAATCCATTTGTTTCTAGCTTCTTAAATTTTTAATCTACTCCAAAAATTTTTCTTATTTTCAACAAAATTTTTTTGATAACATCTCACCCCCCTCCTTTTTGCCTCTTTTTTTAAATTTCTTCACCCCCCCCCTTAACTTCTCTTTTTTCTCCCCCTATCTCTTCCCCCCTTTCATCCTTCTATTTGTAAAAACTTCTATATGCTAACTTTTTCCCCCCTTCTACCTTTTTACTCTCATTCCCCCAAAATCGCTCCTCTTCCTCCTGCCCCCATTTCCCCCTTAAAAACCACAAATTTCGCTGAACACTCTAACACACTTTTTTAAAAAACCAAACCCCAACCTCTTCGCCCCCTTTGCTAGCCCATTACCACTACCTAAAATGTTTTATATCTTCCCCTAACGCCTCCTTTTTGTTTATAAACCTTCCCCTCTCTTTCCTGACTTCTATTCTCCTTGTATCCCATCCCCTTTTACCTCGGGTAGCTACAACTAAAGTGATTGAATATCTGGGGCCCCTCTAAAAATTCATCCTGAAGTTACTCAACGGGTTTTATTACCAATACATAATCCAAAAAATTTCTGTCATTTCCCCCTACATCATTCGTTATACTTATTTATCCTTTTTTTTCTTAAAATATGTATTACCTATAACAAACCCCCTTTTTACCCCCTTTAATTATTCCTGCTTCCATTTAAAAAACCCAACATACCCCCTAATTCTACGTCTTTCTAGAGAGTGCATTTCAGGGCCCTTTTTCTTTTCCCAAGGGGAAATTTGTCATGGATCAACTTTTTCATCCTCCTTTGACATTTTTTCCGAGAATTTATATCCATTCGTAAACGGTGACCAAACGTGCGCATAATCTAAAAGAGCCTACCAAGGATTATAGAGTTGAAGAACACCTGAGGGCTCCTATTTTTATGCTTCCGATTGAAGCCAAGGATTTTTATTAGTTTTTTTGGAAAACTTATCACTTTGCTTGGTTTAGATTACTGTAACCAGAACTCCAAATCTTTTTCGCAATCCGTAAAATTAAGTCTACATTATTTTTGTTTTTATGTGGGAGGTTTATTGTCCTGTCCAACATTTAGAATTTGCATTGTCTTATTAAAATGATCTGCCCCTTCTCACCCCCTGCATCAGTCTATTCAAATCTTCCTGGAGTGCTCGAATGTCCTCGTCAGAATGAATTCGACGGCCTATTTTGGTGTCTCGGCAAACTTCCCGATGTCGCTTTTTAAATGCCCTCATCTATGTCGTTTATGTAGATTGTGAACAGCAGGGGGCCAAACACTGACCCCTGTGGAACCCGCTCGTGACACTTCCCCACTTTTGATTTCTCCCATTTATGCAAACTCTCTGCTGCCTATTTGTCAACCATGCCTCTATCCAGGAAAAAATTTCTCCTCCTATTCCATGTGGCTTTAATTTTCCTCAATAGTCTCTGATGTGGGACCCTGTCAAAAGCCTTACTGAAGTCCATATACACAATATCATATTCATTACCCCTGATCTACCTCCTCAAATACCTTAGTGAAAAAAGTTAATAAATTCGTAAGGCAGGAACGCCCCTTTGTAAAACCATGCTGAGATTCGTTGATTAATTTATGCTTTTCCCAAAGGGGGCTATGAACTGCCTCGGCAATTATTGATTCCCTAAATTTTTCCCCCTATGCAGGTTAGGCTTATTGGTCTATAGTTCGAAGCTAAGGACCCGTCACCCTTTTTGAAGATAGGTATCACATTTGCCATTTTCCACTTATCTGGCACCATGCCAGTTTGTAGTGGGTATGTTGAAAAGATTAGCCAAAGGTGTGCTAAGCTCCCTTTACATTTCCCTTTTGAACCCTTGCATACAGTTCATCAGGGCCTGGGGATTTGTTTAGGTTTTAATTTATCTTTTGCCTAAGGACCATGTCACTTTTGACCCTAATAGTGCACAGTTTATTATCGTCCCGTTCTACATAATTTATCATTACTGGAATATCGCTGGTATCCTCCTGTGTAAAAACTGAGAGGAAGTATGTGTTAAAAATCTACACATTTCCTTATCACTGTCAGTGAGCTGACCCAGGAACTTTTGAGTGGGCTATCTTGTCCCCGATCTTACTTCTGTATACCTGAAAGAATCCTTTTGGGTTAGTCTTCGATTCTCTTGCAACTTTAACCTCATAATCTCTTTTTGCTTTTAAAAAATAAGAAAAGATAAGTTTTTGTTCGGATTTTTAAAACCCCGGAGGGTTAGCCAACCCCAGGAAACCCAAGAAAGCCCAGTGCGAAAAGGGACTGTTTTAATTTTATTTCCATTGGGGTCCTTAAATCTTGTCCCCCCCAGGATGCGACCCCACACCATTTCCCCCCTAACACCCAGGTACCATTTCTGCTAGGTAAAACAGGACAATAGGTGTAAGGAAACGTGTCCGGAAATTTTCCCCCCCCCCCGGGAATCGAACCCGGGCCCCCCCCGTGTGGGGAAGGGGGGAGCTTTAGCCAAGAATTTTTTCAATTGCCCCTCTCCCTTTTTTATTTTCCTAATATGCCCACTTTTTTACCAATCAAAATATTTTTAATCTATTGTTTATTTCCCCCTTTTTTATCAATTTTTTTTTTTGATCTGATTTTCCCTTTTTTTTGGAACAAAATTTGGCTGAAACAGCTAGAACTTGCCCTGGAAAACATTCCCTATCGGCAACCAATCCCCCCAAACCCCCTGACCCTTAAATCCCCGGGCCCCTTTCCCTTCAGCCCACCTTTAATATTTTTTTAGTCCTATGAAATCAGGGCCCAAACAAAGTTTAGGGACGGGAAAATTGATTTCCATTAAAGGGGGTTTTCCCCTTTATATAATAAAACTGAGTGATTTTTGATCACTTTCCCCAAGCTTTATAAATTTAACCCCCAAGATTAAATTTAAATTGTGGGTTTCCCCACTGGCAAAAACCAAGTCAAGGAGGTTTTCCCATGTTGGCTCTTCAAAAAACTGTTTTTTAAAAAACAAACCTGGGTCGTTCCCAAAAAAGTCCCCCTACTCTAAATTTTTCCCGTCAAATTGCCCAGTTCCAAACTGTCTAAAAGTTAAACCTCCCATTTGCACAACTTTTTTTGTATGTAGATGCCTTAAAAAGAATTTTGTCCCCTAGAAGTTTTACTGACTCCAAAAAAAAATTTGGGGGGCCCGAAATCACACCCAAAAATTTGTTTTTTTCTCGGCCCACGAGAAGCTGTAACCAAAAAAATTCAGTGGCTGACGCTTCTAATTTAATATCTTGCCCTAACACAAAAATTTTTAAATTGTCTCTGACATACATCGCTACTCCACCACCTTTCCTGTTGACCCTGTCAGTGTGGAAAAATTTTTATAGCCTTGTATGTGACATTCAGAGGGCTTTCTCTCTATTTTTCAGATTGAGCCAGGTCTCTGTTATAGCAATAATATCTATGTTTCCTGCACTTGCAATTAATCTTAGCTCATCTATCTTATTTCTTACACTCCTGTATTATATAGTAAACCTTAAGGGAGCTAGTCCTTGCTGCCCTCTGCTGCCCCCTTTGTTTGCTGACCTGATCTATTGTCTTTATTTATAACTTCATGCTGAATGCCTTTTATACATTTACTGTTTCCAACCCAAGTGTTTGCAACCTGCTTGTTTCCCACACACACCCATACCTCTAAATTCCATCAGTTTAAAATCAAGGCATTTCACCAATTTGCCTTCTCATCGAGTCTGCAAGTGCTACCACCCCAGCCCCAGAGAGATGTACCCCATCCCTTGCATACATATCATGTTTGCCATAAAATTTTGTTCCAGTTGTCAAGAATGGGTTTGCAATTTCCCCTTGCAGTATCTGTCTAGCCAGCAATTTACACCAATTGCCCTAGACAACCATTCATTTCCTACTCCCCTTCTGGGCAAGATGCTCCCAATATGATTGGGATCCCTCCCTTAGACTTAATGAAATCTATAGCTGACCTGTACTTATCTAGCAGCTCTTCCTCCAAACCCTTCCCAATATCATTTCCACCAGCACTGAGACAGATAATGGGCTTGTTCCCATTACCTGACATGATATTATCCAGCCTGTTGACAATGTCCCCAACACCAGCTCCAGGGAAGCACACTCTATCTCTCATCTTCTTATTCCTATTACAAAAAGCACGGTCAATTATATTTTACCTGAGAGTCACCAACCTCAAGAATGCACTTACCTCCATTAGCGGGGGCAGTAGTACCCTACCTTCACTGCCACTGAAGTACATTCATCCTGAAGAACAGAGAAGCGATTTCCTACCTTCAGATCTTCACTCTTAACTTTCCTTACTCTGATGTGCCTTCCATTACTGTGAACCACTCGCCACTTGTAGCAGGTGCTGGACTGCACCTCACTGCTGGTAGCCGTTGCTACCTCCCCAACTACAGCCTCCTCACAGCGAGACAGACTGCACCTCACTTGAAGCCTCATTCCCCACAACTCCAGCCACCTCACACTCTATCCCAGACCCATTGAGGTGGACCTTCAGCCTCCTAATCTCCTCCTGGAGAAGCAAGATCTCCTCCTTCAACTCTCCAACCTCAATTTTTAAAACACTGCAGAAGCAAGCCATGCTTTGTAACCGTCTGGCTCCTTATTGCCACCTCCCTTGTTAAAAACGATAATAAATTTGTTGAGTTAGGCATAAGAATTAACAACTGGGCGTCTACACTGCAAACTGAATTGTTTGCAATCCTAATAGCGCTAAAGGTAACCTATGACACTGAGCTTGACTCTATCATCATTACTGATTCTATGTCATCATTGAAGGCTCTTGACTCATATAATGACTCCAACAACATGCTCATTGGAGGAGCCAGGTATAGATACTCAAAAATTAGGGACAAAGGAATTAATGTACAATTGCTATGGATCCCATCACACATTGGATTACTCCTTCATGAAAAAAGTTGATATGTTACCAAGAAGAGTACCCAGAAGGAAATGTAAAAATATAACTTTGGTATAACTGTGTCTAGCATTAGGAATAATATTGGGAGAGAAGTAAAAATGAAAATGATTGTTTTAGGAATGCAGTTAGAAGCCTGATAGATCTATAACCCACTATGATAACATGAACGTAGATAATATGTTTAGGGAGCAACTTGCAATGTGAACAGACTGACTGATGTTGTAGTGGCCAGGCTTAGGCTTGGTTACAAGTACTGACTGATGTTGTAGTGGCCAGGCTTAGGCTTGGTTACAAGTACTTCTGGCAGTTTTGGGAGACACACAGATGATGATCAAACTAAATGTAAATTATGTGATCAGGCATATGGTCACTCTCTTGAACACTATGTGCTTAAATGTCCACTTATTGAGGAATACAGAGACAGACAGTATAATAACCTATGTGACATGTCAAGATATCTTATTAATGAAAATAAGATACCAGATATACTAAGCAAATTTCCTAAATTTGCCTGTAACAGATAAGTGAACTATAGATATGTAGATATAAATCCATATGTATTCCTGTTAACCGTTGGTGCCTAGTTCCAAAGGCCTTTTGTGTACCCCATATGCTCCCCGCGCTACCGTCCACAGGATGGACATGGGCGGCACAATAAATTAGCTACTTCGGTGGCAAAATCAAATTCTTAGGTAAGACACATATGTAACAGTTTTATACCATTTTAATATTAATTTTTATGGACTTACTTAAGGTCTTTATTCACAAGTTTAGAGCTTTTTAAGCAAGTGTCGAGCGGTAGTTGAAAAATTTATTTGGCAACACTGTTAGTGAGGTGTGAAGGTGGCAACACTGAGCAACAAAAAACAACAACGTGAGTTTGAAGAACCACGCGTGTTGAGAGTGAACCTTGGAGAAGAACCACGTCAGTGTTTGAGAGTGAACCATGGAGAAGAACCACACCAGTGTGAAGTAAACCCTTTGGGAGAAGAACCACGCGTGTTGAGAGGTGAACCTTGGAGAAGAACCACGCGTTTTGAGCGTGAAGGTTGAACCATCATGTACCTGTTTTACTACGTAGATGACTCGGTAAGAGATCTACACACTCAAGGTCAGTCTCAACAACATCATACTAAGTTTTTCAGGTATATACAAGTACAGTTATATAAAGTAAAAGGACACAAGGCAACTAATGTGACTTTTATTGTGGCAACTTTCGCTCTCCAGGAACTTTATCAAGCTCCTGGAGAGCGAAACTTTGCCACAATAAATGTCACATTAGTTGCACTTGTGTCCTTTTACTTTACATATTTTTCGTAATTCAAACCAACTTTATTACAGTTATATAGGTGGAACACTAGCACACTCAGCTCACACTCTCAGGGCCGGGGATCGAATACCCGGTACGGCTGGAAGACATTACATGTGGTTCAATAAGATACCTGTTGTCCCTGTTCACCCATCAATAAAATAGGTACATGGGTGTTAGGGGACTGGTGTGGGTGGCATCCTGGGTGTTAGGGACGGGTTTGTGGGTGGCATCCTGGGTGTTGGGGGACTGGTGTGGGTGGCATCCTGGGTGTTAGGGGACGTGTGGGTGGCATCCTGGGTGTTAGGGGACTGGTGTGGGGGGCATCCTGGTGTTAGGGGACTAAATGTGGGTGGCATCCTGGGTGTTAGGGGACTGGCGTGGGTGGCATCCTGGGTGTTGGGGGACTGTGTGGGTGGCATCCTGGTGTTAGGGGACTGGTGTGGGTGGCATCCTGGGTGTTAGGGGACTGGTGTGGGTGGCATCCGGGGTGTTAGGGGACTGGTGGGTGGCATCCTGGGGGTTAGGGACTGGTGTGGGTGGCATCCTGGGTGTTAGGGGACTGGTGTGGTGGCATCCTGGGTGTTGGGGGACTGGCGTGGGTGGGAAATCCTGGGTGTTAGGGGACTGGCGTGGGTGCATCCTGGGTGTTAGGGACTGGCGTGGGTGGCATCCGGGGTGTTGGGGGACTGGAAATGGTGGAAATCCTGGGTGTTAGGGGACTGGCGTGGGTGGCATCCTGGGTGTTGGGGGACTGGCGTGGGTGGCATCCTGGGTGTTAGGGGACTGGCGTGGGTGGCTTTCCGGGGACAAAACTGACCTAATTTGCAAGAAAAATGCTCCAGCATAACCCGTACTTTTTATATAGTAGTATGTCACTGATGTCAGCTAGGACTGAAAACCTTGTACATGTAGAAATGAAATATTATTATTATTATTATTATTATTATTATTATTATTTTTAAATTATTATTATCATACATAGCAGCATATATATGTAAAGAGAACCTTGGATAACTCAAGAAGGTCAGGGACTTATTTCTATTTTTTTTTTTTTTTATATTTTATTTAAAAAACTTTACAGCTTAATATTAAATAAAGATATAAAAATGGGTACAGTAGGATCCTCAATCCACACAACATACACTAACAAGTTTTTAACAACACATTGTAATGGACAAAAAAGAGGTTACCCATATACATTCACCAAAATTTTTCCATATACATACTACTATAATATAAACAATATAAACTATAACTATATAAACTATATAAAATATAAATTATATAAACCTTTCAGATTTGTATAGTTAACATACTGTGACTGACTTATGACAAAGGTTCACAACCTTCACAGTATATAATCGGACAATGACCTACATCACAATCCAGTTAAAAACAAGAAACATGCTCTTCCCAAAATTAACCCCTATGAAAATAAGAATTGTTTAATTTTATTGAAAACTTAGGTACAAAAAAAAAATTTTTAAAGGGGTGCATAAAATAAATATGTCAACGAGATACCGGGCACTAACTAGATTCTTATATAAAAAAAATAAAAAGTCAAAACACAGGAAAATAACACTATACAAAAAAAACAATGTGAAAAAAAACAAGCACACAGAATTACACACATCACAAGCATCACGTATTAATAACAACGGGATACTTCATCTGGCATATTACAAAGGCTGGCTTCCCGCCTGCCAACACACAACGTATCCAAGACTTAAAATCTAAGAACTCAGGTGCCTTAAAGTGCACAACAATACTTTTAATTTGGGCGACTATCACGGGGTTTTATTATCATGGACTAAGAATAGGTACTACAGTTCAAAGGTGGATCAGGATGACGCTACCATTTACTACAATGAAAATATCTAATATAACAAAACGAAAATCACTGTGATATTTGACATCTCGATAAAACACAAATGCCAGCAGCTATAATGAACTTATACACTGACAAGAGCACAACATTGAAAAATACTACCTCCACATATAGTTCAAGCTCCATCACAGCTTACAGGAAAATAAAAACTTGCATATAACATATATTATTGAAAAGCACACGGACACGGAAATAAAGTATAAACAGAAATAAAAAAAAACGTTTCAACTGTGCTAGGAAGCACACCATATACAAAAAGTACCCCAAATGACTTGTAAATGGGGCATAAAAGACGAAAACATTCCTAAAAGTTTTTTTATACAAAGCACGTAAGATATTTTGGTCATCACCGTTACATAGGAAACGCACATAAACTCTGAGAACACAAAACATTCACGCACTTTACAAACACAATTAGACACAGCAGACCAGCCCCCTTAGATTACCCACTGAACACTCACAACTATCTCAAATCTCGTAACTCCAAGGCTTTATATTCAGGCGGGAAGTCTCTCTCCCATCTCCCCTCATATACCAACCTATTTCGACATTTTGTCCTATAAATCGTCCCTGCTAACACCCCAATTCTACTGTTACCATCAACGTGCCTCATAGCCCATGACACGAAATATAATCGGCCACACCCAAAACCCGGGACGCTGTACAAACCCCAAGTCAACCCACCTACATCAAAACTCACGCCTTTGGGTACCGACAAACCTCCCCCCCCTAAACCCAAAAGCAAAACCCTACGAACCACTCTCGTACCATACCTAAAGTCTCGCAGAAATACACAACATGAAAAGCAGATTCCTCCATCCCCGCACACCGGACAACCCCCGTCTTCCTCCAAACGCCTATTATACAAAACCCCCCCCAGACGGCAAGATTCCATGTAAAAATTAAAAAACCACTTCCCGTACTTGAGCAGGCAGACGCAACTGTTGAACTCGCCTCCATATATCACCCCACGCATACATGGGATACATCCTTCAACTCGCACCACGACTACCTCCCTATCCGCCCTTTCAAAGGTACAAATTTTACACAGCGCAAAGTCCCCTCATGTTCAATAATACGCGAAGCATTGGGGTCGCACCAAATTAAATTTCCCCCCCTCTCCACCACCTGCGCAGGTCGTGATACAATTCGCTTAAAACCCCCCATGCATCCCACCCAGTCGGAGAAAACGACCTTCACGTAAACATGCCATGACACGAGCCTCTAGAGGAATGAGACCCAACCCTCCCTGATGCAGTGGTGTCTCCACCACCGCTCTTGTGAGCCCCAAACGCATCCAAACCCCACAAAAATCGATAAAATTTTATGCAAAAGACGTTTGACGTCCCCCTGCAACAGAGGATACAGTGCAGCAACGTGCCATACCTTTGCTATAAAGCAGGACATTAATGACCACCGCCCTCCTGAGCAGGTTAAATGTCACGGCCGTAAACTATTTAAGCGCCCCAAGACACTATGTACAACCCTCACCGAATTGCAACGCCCTCATCTGATCGACCTCCCGCATATAATGAATACCACATATAGTGAACGATCAACCACAGTCCACCCCTCTGCATCCCCCCCATCCCCCACCCACCCCCCCCAACTCCATAATTTTCGATTTTTCTCTATTAACACACATCCCTGTAGCCTTGCCAAAAATGTCAACAAGTCTCCCAATAAAACCCAATTGCTCCCGTGAACCTAAATAACACAGTAGTACATCAACATAACCCACAAGGGTTGGTCGACCACTACTCGGACCCAACATGTCTCATTGCCCGCCCACAAACAGCCCCCGTAAAAAGGGGCCTGCATACATGCAAAAAACATTTGAGACATGGGCATCCCTGACGAATGCCCCTGCCATGTGTACAAAAACACCTAACTGCCATTAATTTGTACTTTAAAACCCGCTCCATTGACAACAACGGGCCCACATGATGACCTCATTTCCAAAACCCTGCCATCTCATAAATTTCCACAGAACCCTCTTTTCCCCACTATCAAAAGCGGCTCGCCAGTCTAAAGCCAAAACACCACCCCCACCCCTCACCCCGCATTCCTCAACAAACTCCCTGATATTCCCATGACCATCATACATTGACCTACCTGGCACACCAAACTGACTCTTATGGATTACCTTAAACAAACACTTTCTTAATTCTATTATCAATATTTTTGCATATAGTTTATAGTCACTACACATCAACGATATGGGAAAGGTAGTTCTTAATCGCTAACGCACATCACATTTCCTAACTAAGACCAACACCGCCGTACGCTGAGACAGACCTAACACCCCCCCTCCTTCACGCATTGATAAACGAACCATAAAAGTCCGTATTACCTCCCAATGTTTTATATAAAATTCACAAGGATGCCATCAATGCCTGGGGCGATACACAAATAACCCGCACATAAAAGACAGAAGCTTACGACGACGTTCGGTCCGACTTGGACCATTGACAGAGTGTGACTCTGTCAATGGTCCAAGTCGGACCGAAAAGTCGTCGTAAGCTTCTGTCTTTATGTGCGGTTATTTGTGTATCGTTCCAGTCACGGTAAATTTTGCCTTTTTGTTATTTATTAATGCCTGGAGCCTTCCCCTTACTATTCCTTGTAGTGGGCCCCCACACCTCTGCCTCAGATAATAGGCCCACCCATGAGAAGGCGATCATAATCATTTAACTCGCTCGTACGCCTCTCCCCAAATCCTGTTTTCGCATGCTCACTCACGTCTTTACTTTGCATCTGGATCTTACTCCAAGTATCGACATAAAAACTTAAACCCCAGTTGTTGTTAAGACCCCGTTCCCCCCACTATACCCGTCAACTTCATCCTGCAAACCCCTAAACTCACAATTTCAGTTTGCTTTTTTTCGCCTTTGTGTCTGACTTTGTAAGACGCAAGCAGACGGCTTGTCACCCCACAAAGCCTCCTCCACCCCACTCGAAATGCGCGCCCCATCGAAAACCTTATTTTTTATTACTTGGATTTGTTCTTTAATAGCATCGATCCATCCACTGGGTAAACCCCAGATGCCTCTCCCTTTGCATAACATTGTCGTAGATGACCCTCCAGTACCTCTGAAAACCATACTCCATGCGAGTGGCCTCCTTACACCGAAATTTACATAAAAATCCTTAAATTCGAGGGTTCACAACCTCATCCCACTGTCGTACTAAATCCCATCCCTCCCAGGAGTCTACTCCCATAGACGCCCAGAAGTCCCGAATAGTTCCCTATCATCTGCACTTTGTAGCATCCGCGTATTCATTTCCAGTATCCCTAACGATGAGGGAGACCTCCCCAGTCGAGCTCCACAAAAACTCCCCGGTGGCGGGGAAAAAGACGTTCAATACACGCACATTGATTACGACCACCCGCCGAGACACATACACCCTATCTAAACATGCTGCATAGCCCCACGCACAAAAGTATGCTCAATCCCAAAGTCACGTCCCCCCCCGTACATCTACCAACCCCCAAAACCCGACAACAAGTCCACCCAAAACAAGCGAACAGAACCCCGCCCCCCTCGGTTCCCAAAATCTTAACGGCGCACTACACAGTTCCAGTCACCACCTACCACTGTAATTTCTGGCAGGGACCTCAAATTTAAAATACCAAGACATCTCTAACAAAGTATTTTTAATGTTAACATCATGTTCAGGGCCGGGCCCCTATACCCCTACAAAACCAACTCTTCTACTAAACCCCAATTCCCCACGACTCGCACCACGCGACCCTCCCCCCCCCTTTCCCCCCAATGTCTCAGCACAAATGGGGTGGTCGCTTTTAAACACACAGCCACTCCACCTTTCAGACGTCTGGAATGAGTCACATAAATGTCATAACCATCCATCTCAAACAAACTTCCTACTTTATGTTATTTCTTGCAAAAAACACACATCCAGCAAAACGATTCGACCACTCACGCACCTGCACACACTTTCTGACAGAAATTTCAAACCATTAACCCTTAATAGTTACACACCAACTGTGTTAAAGGTGGCTTTTTCCTCTAGGGGCTACCACTCCCTTTTTCTCTTTGCGCCGGCAAGCACCCAAGGCACTTCCCGCACCTTTGGGAATCCCCGTGATATTACCTGCTGTCCTGGACTCGCGCGACCTCCCTGCACCCGTGATTTCCACCACGTCTTTTTTCCCTGAACGTTGTCCAGGGTCAAGACATCATCGGAGTCGGACGGGGTAGCCCACGCTTCCCAGAAACAGCATCTTCAGACATGTCATAACTTTTGGGGGGTTCTCCTTGTGAATTTCTGCCTCAACAGTGTGAAAACTCGAACTCTCCAAATCTCTCGCTTTAGCTACTGATCAGCATCATCTGCACATAATTTCCCCTCATCAAACACAACACAGAATCAGACTCATGCACGCTAATAGGTCACTTAACGCAGATACAATGTCGGCTTCCATCTCACCTGCCTCTCTTGCTATAGGGATTTCACTGTTCACATGTTCCACCTCGTCAAGGGGGGCAGTCCCAGGTAGAGTCCACAAGATGACTCTAGTAGCATGGCCCTATCAACCTCAGCACTCCATGATGTCAAAACGCGGCGATGTCTCGACAACCTCCTCTTCCAGAGCCTGACGGGTAACCTCACCGTCAGGTCGACGACCACGCCCCGATGGCGGCTGGCGCTGGACACACTGAACCGCTATGTGATCCAGAGCGCCGCAGAGGGGGCAAATTCTTCTCCCGTCCAGGGGACGTAAACGTACACCTGGGAACAAACTCCTCCAGGGGAAAAGTACGAAGGAATCGGCTGACGCAGGGACATTTCAACGTAAATGACCCCTCCTGAAGGCCATTATAAATGGCCGTCAACCACCTACCCATGGGGACCAGGTGGATCTTCCCATAACGTTCAAAAACGTCCACTATAATCAACTTCATTGGCCTCAAAAGGCACGTTTCGCACACGTACCCACGTATAGTATCGTGAAACGTCTGCAACTGGGCAGAAAAATGCTGGGGTGACTTGCTTACTTATATCCTGGTACTGGGTCACAATCTTCTCGTAAAATCTGAGTGTCACAAAACTTGACGAAGATCGTGTAGTTTTCCCTTCAAGGCACGCCACACAAGGATTCACGTTGAATGCCATAAGTATCACGAATGATTGCTGGCAATAACACATTTACTGATTCGCCGGGGATAATCCCTGCGTTAGTTTTAATACAAACAGTATTAACGCGGCGGCGAAACGCAGTCGCCATTGTTGTTTGAGTTGTAAACACCCCCTCCACCAGGTGTCGGGACTGAGGAGCAACAGCTGACAACCGCTCAGCACAACGTCTGGCAGAGAAAAGAACTTATTTCTATTAGGGTTCTTGTGATACATATTATTTATAAGTTTGGCTGTCATCTTGAACTGGCTCGTGCTATGACTGGCTCGTGCTATGACTGGCTCGTGCTATGACTGGCTCATGCTATGACTGGCTCGTGCATGACTGGCTCGTGCTATGACTGGCTTGATAACTGCATGCACTCTTTTAAATTCTTATTGTTGTATTTTTTTTATTATTTATTTATTTAATGTCTTTGCAAACAGTACATTGAGATTTTGTATTTACAATAGTGGGACGCAATACAAAGAGAGTCTCTATTATACCTTGGCATTATGGGCCAACTTAACATTATTGGCTTAAAATCTATTTAATACTAAGGAGTAGTATATCATAGTTGTACAGTAGGAAAGTATAGAATAATGTATAGAATAATGTCTTGGAAGCCTGACCACCGACTCTAGGAACTGGGAAAGTTGCTCTACCTTCCCATAGTTCTATAATTGCTTTGGTTCCAGCCTTAACAAATTTGGCAGTGAGGTATCAGGGACACTGGTTGTGAGCAATTATGTTAAGGCATGAAGAACAAGAGTAGTCTCTAATACACTGTATGAGAGGTAGACACAGGGTCCTGTGAGCCTCAGATAGTAGACACCATGACTGTCTGTAGAGGAACTTTAGTCTGGCATTTGCTTCTTTACCACACTGTTCCCTGTTAGTTCTGACATGCTTGGGTCAAAGGGATTCCCAGATATTTCACTGAATTTACTGAAATAGGTTCCACGTTACACTGGACATTTAAAAATTTTTTACCCTTTTCGGTTTGTTTTGTATGAAAGGTATGGCTTCCATTTTTCCAAGGTGTAGTGATAATTTGTTGTCTACCAACCATTTGCTACAGTACCCTAGCAATGTCTTGTAGGCCTTCACCTGTTACTAACAGCTCATCTGCTTACAGTAAAAGCTTATATTTGATACACAAATAACCCGCACATAGAAGAGAGGAGCTTACGACGATGTTTCGGTCCAACTTGGACCATTTACAAAGTCACACTAATGAGAAGTAGAGCAGGACGGGTATATATAGGCAGGAAGAGGTAGTGGTAGTAGTAGTAGTGGCAGAGATGGAAGGAAGTGGTAATTGGGAAGTGAGGAGGAGGAGCCAGTCAAATACAAAGAAAGGGGAGCACTGCAAGGGAGCTAGGTGCCCACAGAGGGAGGGGAAATAATGAAATAAATAATGATGGAACAGAAACACAAGACAGAAGAAAGAAAGACAACCCAGAAGAGAAAAAAAGGAAAAAGGAAAGAGGAAAGGGGAAGTCACGGGTGTTCTGAAGTTTGGAGCATTTTACAGTGTAGTGGGAGAGGAAGGCATCTACAGAAATGAAGCCAGGACTAAGATTCATGCAAGGAAAGTTGTGTATTAGAGAGGATTCAACAAGACGGCGACTGTTAAAGTTGGAAGTAGGGAAGATAGTTTTAGCAGAAGACCAGTCAATAGGATGGCTGTGATCTCTGACATGACAGAAAAGAGCATTGTTAGTGTCGGCAAGCCTAACACTATTTTTGTGCTCCCTAAGTCTGTCAGAAAGAGATCGGCTAGTTTCTCCAAAGTATTGAAGAGGACAGGAGGAGCAAGAAATAGAGTAGACACCAGGAACATCTGTAGAGGGAGGAGAGGTATGAACGAGATTAGTGCGAAGAATGTTAGTCTGGCGGAAAGTAAGCCTTTTGTCTAAGGGACGGAGAGAATTGTTGAGATTAGAAAGACTGGAAATGGAGGGAAGGCAGAGGACAGAAGAGTTCCCAGGAGTAGAGAATTTGGGAGAGAAGAAATTACGTTTAACACATGAGAGGGCAGAGTCTATGAAATGGGAAAGGTAGCCAAGACGGGAAAACAAATTTAAATGAAGAGTGGAAAATTTCTGCTGGAAGGAACTGAGGATCACAGATGCGGAGGGCACGGAGAAAGAGGGGATAAGAACGCTTTTCCTTGACGGGAAGCATGATAGGAAGAGTAGTGAATGTACATGCCACTGTGCATAGGTTTGTGGTAAACGGAAAAGGAAAAACCTGTATCTGAGCGGTGGACATGGACATCAAGGAAAGGAAGAAAGGGAAATTTAGATTCCCATTCAGCTTAAACTTAATGGAAGGGGCAAGATTATTAAGAGCTTCAAGAAAAGGTTGGAAGAGACTAGAGTCATGGGGCCACAGAGCAAAGATGTCATCCACATAGCGGAGCCAGAGTGAAGGGCGCACATCTATGGTAGGAAGAAGAACAGTCTCGAAGTATTCCATGTTGAGAGTAGCAAGAACAGGAGAGAGAGGAGAGCCCATAGTGACACTGAAGGTTTGAGAATAAAAATTTCCCTTGGAAGGAGAAGGAATTGTTCTCCCTCTGTGGGCACCTACTCCCTTACAGTGCTTCCCTTTCTTTGTATTTGACTGGCTCCTCCTCCTTACTTCCCCATTACCACTTCCTTCCATCTCTACTACTACTACTGTACTACTACTGCTGCTGCTGCTGCGTGCTGCCGCCGCCGCCGCCGCCGCCACTACCACTACCACTACCTCTTCCTGCCTATATAAAACCCGTCCTGCTCTACTTCTCGTTTAAGTTTAATAGTATTTATTATGCACCCCATACCCATCCTGTGGGCAGTAGTCAAAAGATTACAGAAGTACATAATTGGTCCAGGGACTGGACTCCAAAGTTTTGATAGCTGAGCAAGTTACAAAGGTAAATGAACTAGATCTGGTCACAATCATGACAAGTTTCAAAGGTAATTACCGTGAACACATGATTACAATCATGAACAAATTTCAAGTAATGATCAGTTAAAAAAATTGTAAGGGAATTCATCCATTGTCAACAGACGTTGCTAGGTGCCTGTCCCTCTTCGGCAGGACACCCAGACAGCCATTGCAAACAGCACCGGGTTGCACCAGGAACAGCTGCTTGCAGGAGCACCATCGGCCCTCCCCAAGAGGTCCAAGAGGCCAGCGACTCTGCTAGCAGCCCGAGGGAGAGCCGCCCTGGGTATGTGTCAACGTCCTGGTGGACGCCAAGTTGACTGACGATCCCCGGCCCTTTGTAAAGGTGAAGGCGCGGCAGCTGTCACCTACTTATGCTGGGAGGGGCTGTTGGTTGTTTCCACCTGGAGCCCTCCGGGTGCCTAGACACCCACCGTGTGCACGGATGTTGAAGCTTGAGGAACTGAGTGCACACTGCCTGTGTCACACCTGACAGCTGCCTTGCGGTCTACTTCTCATTAGTGTGACTTTGTAAATGGTCCAAGTTGGACCGAAACGTCGTCGTAAGCTCCTCTCTTCTATGTGCTGGTTATTTGTGTATCGGTCCAGTCACGGTATTGTGCCTTTTTGTTATTTACATTTGATAAATGATAGGCATGTCATTTTCATAACTCAGGAATAGTCAAAGACCCAGAATACTATCTTATAAGATTTTGTTCAAATTTTTAACCCAGAGGGTTAGCCACCCAGGATAACCCAAGAAAATCAATGCGGCAAAGACTGCCCGTCTTATTTCCACTGTGGTCCTCAATGTTGTCCCCCAGGATGCCACCCACACCAGTTGAGTAACACCCAGTACCTATTTACTGCTAGGTGAATGGGACAACAGGTGTAAGGAAATATGCCCGATGTTTCCACTCTTGCCGGGATCGAACCACAGATGCGTGAGGCGAGAGCGCTGCCTACCAGGCCACGAGACACTACTAACACTTCTGTTAGTGCCTGACTACTTGCCTCACTAGTAACCTAACACTTCAATCATTTCTTCACTAATAACCAGGTATTTCTATCAGTACTTACCTACCTGCCTTTACTTAACCTTCATTCATCCACTCATACATTTACTCAGCCTTCATTCATCCACCTCATGCATTCACTCAGCCTTCATTCATCCACCTCATGTCATCATCCACCTCATGTCATCATCCACCTCGTGTCATCATCCACCTCGTGTCATCATCCACCTCGTGTCATCATCCACCTCGTGTCATCATCCACCTCGTGTCATCATCCACCTCGTGTCATCATCCACCTCGTGTCATCATCCACCTCGTGTCATCATCCACCTCGTGTCATCATCCACCTCATGTCATCATCCACCTCGTGTCATCATCCACCTCGTGTCATCATCCACCTCGTGTCAAACATCCACCTCGTGTCATCATCCACCTCGTGTCATCATCCACCTCGTGTCATCATCCACCTCGTGTCATCATCCACCTCGTGTCATCATCCACCTCGTGTCATCATCCACCTCGTGTCATCATCCACCTCGTGTCATCATCCACCTCGTGTCATCGTCCACCTCGTGTCATCGTCCACCTCGTGTCATCGTCCACCTCTGTCATCATTCACCTCGTATCATCGTCCACCTCGTGTCATCGTCCACCTCGTGTCATCGTCCACCTCGTGCCCTTCTTCAAGTTACTAGATAAGATTTTGTTTTTTTACCCCAGGGTTAGTGGAATATTAATAAGTTTATTTAGCCACAGTTTCACATAAATATAGGATAACCCAGAAAAATCAGAATAAATGACTTATTTCTATTGGGGTCCTTGTAATATCTTATTAAAAGCCTAACTGTAACTTGGAGCCTGGCCCATGGCCAGGTTTCAGGAGTAGTGAGACTCTTGAAACTCATCAAAGGTGTATATCAAAGGTAAGGATGTGACCCACACCAGTTGACTAACACCCATGTACCTATTTTACTGCTAGGTGAACATGGACAGCAGGTGTCTGGAGGAGATATGACCTAATGTTTCCACCTACATTGGGGATCGATTCCCGGACCTTAGTGTGAGAGCCGAGTGCACTAGCAATCGAGCTGTGGGACACACTTCTCCTTTTCTATAGCTTCTCTCATTATATAAGTAAGTTTATTTAGGTACAGGTACACACAAATTATCATAGTAACCCCAAATAAGTCGGTTGTCTTCCTGAACTGGCTCAGGACATGTGCAGGCAATCTGTTTCACTCTTTTATTGCTGTAAAGTAGAAGTTGTTTGAAGCCTGACCGCATACTATGGGTAGTACGAAATTGTGTTACTTTCCCTAGTACTATATTTGCTTTGGTTCCCAGCCTTGACAAACTTGGCAGCAAAGCACAGTGGACCCCCGCATAACGATCACCTCCGAATGCGACCAATTATGTTAGTGTATTTATGTAAGTGCGTTTGTACGTGTATGTTTGGGGGTCTGAAATGGACTAATCTACTTCACAATATTCCATATAGGAACAAATTCGGTAAGTACTGACACCTGAACATACTTCTGGAGTGAAAAAATATCGTTAACCGGGGGTCCACTGTATTCTGGACACTGCTTCTGAGCAATTTTATAAACATGATTTAACCCCTTGACTGTCGCAACCCCCAATCCTGAGGCGTTCTGGTGTCGCAAAGTTTCAAAAAAAAAATTGTTTTTTTCTTATGAATGATAGAGAATCTTATCCCGATTGTAATGATACCAAAAAAACAAAATTTGATGGAAAACTGACGGAATTACGCTCTCGCGAAGTTAGCGACCTTGGCGATATTTACAAATCGGCGATTTCGCCCACTTTGAGCCCTATTTTCTGCTAATTCCATTGTTCCAGTCAACCAAACTCGGATATTTCTTTAGAACTCCATTTTTTCTATCGATTGAGTACAAGAAACTGCCCATTTACCAATTTCAACTACAAAATAACGTGGTCAGAAATTTGCAATTTGGCCAATTTCATGAAAATTTAAAAAATATGCCGATTCCAAAATAGGGTCCAGAATGAACAATGCAGACATTCCTGGCTCTAAAATAACATTTTCTTTGTTCATCAGTCATGTCTCCAGGCCCCTCTGATATTACTCTTGCTTTCTATTTTGAATTTTTATTCAAACAAAAAATAGAAGATTTACTGTTATGTAGACTGCTGCAATACTGTAATAATTGTACAAATAATGTCAACCCATTCATGACTGCATATTAGAATGGCTAGTTGGACATTTATTGGAGAATGACATCATTTGTTTAAATTTGAACATCAGCAAAAATCAAGCATTTCCCATACTTTGAGCTCCATTTCAAGGTTCTTTTTATAGTAAAACAAAACAAAATCACCTCTATTTCTATAATATGTTTTCCATTCTATCAAATGAGACCAAGAAAACGAGAATACAACCATAAATACTATACGAAAATAGACCACAAAGCCGGCATTTTAATTAAAAAAACGGTCGGAGTTTTTTTTTTTCTCATTATGCACTGCGTGCTCCAGGATTTTTTTTTTATATGGTGCACACTGACCACACAGACACATTCTCTCACATGTGGGCCTACCAGCTTTCTCCTGCTTGATTTGAAGTAGGTAAGTTTGGGGTGCCAGGTGTAAATGATAATGGGAGCCCTTTGATTGAACTTTGTATAGAAAGGGGTTTAGTTATAGGTAATACATATTTTAAGAAAAAGAGGATAAATAAGTATACAAGATATGATGTAGGGCGAAATGACAGTAGTTTGTTGGATTATGTATTGGTAGATAAAAGACTGTTGAGTAGACTTCAGGATGTACATGTTTATAGAGGGGCCACAGATATATCAGATCACTTTCTAGTTGTAGCTACACTGAGAGTAAAAGGTAGATGGGATACAAGGAGAATAGAAGCATCAGGGAAGAGAGAGGTGAAGGTTTATAAACTAAAAGAGGAGGCAGTTAGGGTAAGATATAAACAGCTATTGGAGGATAGATGGGCTAATGAGAGCATAGGCAATGGGTCGAAGAGGTATGGGTAGGTTTAAAAATGTAGTGTTAGTGTTCAGCAGAAGTTTGTGGTTACAGGAAAGTGGGTGCGGGAGGGAAGAGGAGCGATTGGTGGAATGATGATGTAAAGAGAGTAGTAAGGGAGAAAAAGTTAGCATATGAGAAGTTTTTATAAAGTAGAAGTGATGCAAGGAGGAAAGAGTATATGGAGAAAGAGAGAGAGGTTAAGAGAGTGGTGAAGCAATGTAAAAAGAGAGCAAATGAGAGAGTGGGTGAGATGTTATCAACAAATTTTGTTGAAAATAAGAAAAAGTTTTGGAGTGAGATTAACAAGTTAAGAAAGCCTAGAGAACAAATGGATTTGTCAGTTAAAAATAGGAGAGGAGAGTTATTAAATGGAGAGTTAGAGGTATTGGGAAGATGGAGGGAATATTTTGAGGAATTGTTAAATGTTGATGAAGATAGGGAAGCTGTGATTTCGTGTATAGGACAAGGAGGAATAACATCTTGTAGGAGTGAGGAAGAGCCAGTTGTGAGTGTGGGGGAAGTTCGTGAGGCAGTAGGTAAAATGAAAGGGGGTAAGGCAGCCGGGATTGATGGGATAAAGATAGAAATGTTAAAAGCAGGTGGGGATATAGTTTTGGAGTGGTTGGTGCAATTATTTAATAAATGTATGGAAGAGGGTAAGGTACCTAGGGATTGGCAGAGAGCATGCATAGTTCCTTTGTATAAAGGCAAAGGGGATAAAAGAGAGTGCAAAAATTATAGGGGGATAAGTCTGCTGAGTATACCTGGTAAAGTGTATGGTAGAGTTATTATTGAAAGAATTAAGAGTAAGATGGAGAATAGGATAGCAGATGAACAAGGAGGCTTTAGGAAAGGTAGGGGTGTGTGGACCAGGTGTTTACAGTGAAACATATAAGTGAACAGTATTTAGATAAGGCTAAAGAGGTCTTTGTGGCATTTATGGATTTGGAAAAGGCGTATGACAGGGTGGATAGGGGGGCAATGTGGCAGATGTTGCAAGTGTATGGTGTAGGAGGTAGGTTACTGAAAGCAGTGAAGAGTTTTTACGAGGATAGTGAGGCTCAAGTTAGAGTATGTAGGAAAGAGGGAAATTATTTCCCAGTAAAAGTAGGCCTTAGACAAGGATGTGTGATGTCACCGTGGTTGTTTAATATATTTATAGATGGGGTTGTAAGAGAAGTAAATGCGAGGGTCTTGACAAGAGGCGTGGAGTTAAAAGATAAAGAATCACACACAAAGTGGGAGTTGTCACAGCTGCTCTTTGCTGATGACACTGTGCTCTTGGGAGATTCTGAAGAGAAGTTGCAGAGATTGGTGGATGAATTTGGTAGGGTGTGCAAAAGAAGAAAATTAAAGGTGAATACAGGAAAGAATAAGGTTATGAGGATAACAAAAAGATTAGGTGATGAAAGATTGAATATCAGATCGGAGGGAGAGAGTATGGAGGAGGTGAATGTATTCAGATATTTGGGAGTGGACGTGTCAGCGGATGGGTCTATGAAAGATGAGGTGAATCATAGAATTGATGAGGGAAAAAGAGTGAGTGGTGCACTTAGGAGTCTGTGGAGACAAAGAACTTTGTCCTTGGAGGCAAAGAGGGGAATGTATGAGAGTATAGTTTTACCAACGCTCTTATATGGGTGTGAAGCATGGGTGATGAATGTTGCAGCAAGGAGAAGGCTGGAGGCAGTGGAGATGTCATGTCTGAGGGCAATGTGTGGTGTGAATATAATGCAGAGAATTCGTAGTTTGGAAGTTAGGAGGAGGTGCGGGATTACCAAAACTGTTGTCCAGAGGGCTGAGGAAGGGTTGTTGAGGTGGTTCGGACATGTAGAGAGAATGGAGCGAAACAGAATGACTTCAAGAGTGTATCAGTCTGTAGTGGAAGGAAGGCGGGGTAGGGGTCGGCCTAGGAAAGGTTCGAGAGAGAGGGTAAAGGAGGTTTTGTGTGCGAGGGGCTTGGACTTCCAGCAGGTATGCGTGAGCGTGTTTGATAGGAGTGAATGGAGACAAATGGTTTTTAATACTTGACGTGCTGTTGGAGTGTGAGCAAAGTAACATTTATGAAGGGGTTCAGGGAAACCGGCAGGCCGGACTTGAGTCCTGGAGATGGGAAGTACAGTGCCTGCACTCTGAAGGAGGGGTGTTAATGTTGCAGTTTAAAAACTGTAGTGTAAAGCACCCTTCTGGCAAGACAGTGATGGAGTGAATGATGGTGAAAGTTTTTCTTTTTCGGGCCACCCTGCCTTGGTGGGAATCGGCCAGTGTGATAATAAAAAAAAAATATACGTCAAACACGGTACTTCGTAAGACGTATTTATATGACCAAAACAGTCAAAGGGTTAACTTCAGTTGCTTTACTTACTCTATCTTCAACATTCAGCATATCCAATAGTTGTAATTCATCCTGGCCTACATGCTGTCTTGGACCCAGGCCAAGAATTTTTTTTTTATTTTAGTTGGTAAAGCAGAATACCATGAAGAACAAGAATAATTTATATGGCATTGTTTAAGAGCTAAACATGGGGTCCTGTGAGTTTCAGTAGGTAGATACTGCGCCTGTCTTTAGAGGAACTTTAGCCTGACATTCACTTTCTTTACTACATTGTTCTCTATAAAATATGATGTGCTTGGGTAAGATGAGATTTGTTTAGATTTTTAACCTGGATGGTTAGTCACCCAGGATAACCCAAGAAAGTCAGTGCATCATTGAGGACTGTCTGTCTTAGTTCCAGTGGGATCCTTAATCTTGTCCCCCAGGATGCAACCCACACCAGTTGACTAGCACCCAGATACTCAGTATGTGAGGTGAGAGCGTTGCCTACTGAGCCACAGGACCTACAGTCAATGGAAATTGGCAGATATTACACAGAAGATTCTGAAGTGATGGGTTCCCCATTACATTGGACATTAAAAATATTTTCCCTTTTCATGCCAAAGAGTATGGCATCACCACTGGTACTAACTGAAAACACTGAACCAAAACGTCTTGTGTGGAAAATCCTGCCTTCTTTTTTTCAATCATTTCAGGTTTCAAACCAAGCAAAAACGACAAAGTGGGCTCCTCAGAAGTGACAGCCATGTTTGGAGCATTTACAGAAACGTACTTAAGGGATGTTTGGGACAGAGAGATAATGATTAAAAAACCATAACATGTATAGATGTGACAGAATTTATAGGTCTCAGGGAGGAGTATGACTTTCTGAAAGATACAGTGGACCTCCGAGTTTCGTGATTAATCTGTTCCAGAGAGCCTGCCGAAAATCAAAATTCACGAAACTCGAAACCATTTTTCCCCATAAGAAATAATGGAAATAAAATTAATCCATTCCAGACACCCAAAAATATTAAAATAATTTTTTTTTTCAAATTAAATAAAGATTTATATACTGAAATCAATGAAAAATCAAGTACATACATATAAAAAATAATAATAACATTACACTTACCTTTACTGAAGACTTCTGGGTGGATGGAAGACAGGAGGAGAGAATAGAAGGAAGGTGTACAAAATTGTTTGGAAAGAGAATCTCCTTCCATTAGGACTTTAGGTAGCAAGTCCTTATCTGGGGTTACTTCCCTTCTTCCTTTAATGCCACTGGGAACAACTCGAGAGTCACTGGACCCCTGCCGCACAAAATATCTGTCCAGAGAGGTCTTTTTCTGGCGTTTCTTTAAGATTTCCCTGAAGTGGGACACAACACTGTCATTGTACATGCTGCAGATATGGCTTGTTTCAGCTTGGTCAGGGTGATACTTTTCAACAAAACTTTGCAACTCATTCCACATTCCACACATGTCCTTAATCACTGAAGAAGGAACCTCGTTCACTCTCTTTTCCTCCTCCTCTGAAGCAAGTTCCTCGGCTGTGGTCTGATGCTGTTCCAGTTGAAGCTCTTGCAGTTTGTTAGTGGTTAGCTCTTCTCTGTGGTCCTTCACCAACTCTTCCACATCCCCGTCACTCACCTCCAACCCCATGGACTTGCCCAATGCCACAACACCTTCCACAACAGGCAGAGGGTCGGCAGGGACAGGGTCTGCCTCAAACCCTTCAAAATCCCTCTGGATCGTGTTCCTCACTTTATTTACCAAAGTGCTTGCACTAGCTTTCCTTGGGTCCATGATGACTTATGTAGCAGTTGCAAGCACAAAAAAACAATGGATTACAGGTCTCCCTCAACATTCACGTTTTCAGCTTTCCCGGGCTTCACACATTCGCGAATTCCTAACCGCTAAATTCCCAGCCACCAAATTCCCAGCCGCCAAATCATATTCAAGTTTCCCACCACCTGCGAGTCCCTACTACCCTCCCACCTACCCCCGCAACTGGCAGCCAGCCCTCCCACCACTCAGTGTGGCGAGTGTTTTGTTTGTTCATTATTTGCTATTAAACTACAGTATAAATAATGTAAACCCATTCATGACTGCGTATTGGAATGGCTATTTGGACAGGTATTAGACGGTGACATCATGTGTTTACTCTTGAACACAGCAAAGAATCAAACATTTCTGCTACTGCTAATAATAGCAATAGTAATAATAATAATAATAATAATAATAATAATAATAATAATAATAATTACGATATAATTGAAGAAGGAAGTTGTACAAAAATACGAGGGAGTGGTTGACACATCGTCAGTGTGGCTTTGTTTATGCTGGAGTGAGCATTAGTCTCCGTGCTCTTCCAAACATTTCATAAGTGGAACCTCAAAAATCGAACTGCTCCCAAAACGACCAATTATGTAAGTGTATTTTTGTAAGTGCTTTTATTAGTGTATTTTTGAGGGTCTGAAATGGACTAATCTAATTTACATTATTCCTGATGGGAATAAATTCATTTGGTAAAGGCACTCGAACAGCCTTCTGGACCGAAGAAAGTTTGATATTTGAGGTTCCACTGTAATTCATTGTGTTTGGTGCTTGTAGATTGAGTGCGACTGGAGTGGTTGAGGCAGCTGTTGAGGCAGCTGTTGAGGCAGCTGTTGAGGCAGCTGTTGAGGCAGCTATTGAGGCAGTGGTTGAGGCAGCTGTTGAGACTGCTGTTGAGGCAGCGATTGAGGCAGTGGTTGAGGCAGTGGTTGAGGCAGCTGTTGAGGCAGCTGTTGAGGCAGCGATTGAGGCAGCGATTGAGGCAGCGAATGAGGCAGCGAATGAGGCAGCGATTGAGGTAGTGGGTGAGGCAGCTGTTGAGGCAGCGATTGAGGCAGTGGGTGAGGCAGCTGTTGAGGAAGCGATTGAGGCAGTGGTTGAGGCAGCGGTTGAGGCAGTGGTATTTAACCCTTTGAGGGTTTCGGACGTACTAGTATGGCTTACGACCCAGGGTTTTTGACGTACTAGTACGCCTAAATTCTAGCGCCCTCAAATCTAGTGGGAGAAAGCTGGTAGGTCTTCATATGAAAGAATGGGTCTATGTGGTCAGTGTGCACAGTCTAAAAAAAATCCTGCAGCACACAGTGCATAATGAGAAAAAAAAACTTTGACCATTTTTTTGGAATAAAACAGCGACTTTGCACTGTATTTTCGTATGGTATTTATTGATGTATTCTAGTTTTCTTGGTCTCATTTTATAGAATGGAAGACATATTACAGAAATTGAGATGATTTTGACTGGTTTTACAATGAAAGGTACCTTGATATTGAGCTCAAAGTAGCAGAAATGTTCGATTTTTACCAAATTTCAAAGGTAAACAAATCGTGCCAAGCGTGCAATACACGTCAACTGGTGAGTCTAATATTCTTTCACAAGTGCCCCAATAATATTTATACCATCTTTTACACTAATGCAGTAGTCTGCATAACAGTAAATCTTATATTTTTTGTGAGAATAAAAATTCAAAGTGGAAAGCAAAAGAATATAAGAGGGGCCTTGAGACGTGACTAATGACCAGAGGAAATGTCATTTTAGTGCCAGGAATGTCTTTCTTGTTTATTCTGGACCCTATTCGGAAATTGGCATCTTTTGAAATTTGTGTGAAATTGGCAAAATTGCTAAATTCTGACCACTGTACTGGATAGTTGAATTTCATAAATGGGTGGTTTCTTGCACCTATTCGATAGAAAATATGGAGTTCTAGCGAAATATTCATGTTTTTTGTCGACTAGTACAGTGGAATTGGCCGAAAATGGGGCTCAAAGTGGGCAAAATCGCCGATGTGTAAACATCGCTGAGACCGCTAACTTTGCCAGAGCATAATTCCGTAAGTTTTCCATCAAATTTCAAACTTTTGGTGTCCTTATGATCGGGAAAAGATTCTCTATCTTTTCATAAGAGAAAATAAATTTTTTTTTTTTAAATTTGGCCGACCCTGAGAACGAGTTTCGGAGAGGGCCTGTTGACCCTCAAAGGGTTAATAACCTACATGTTATTAATAATAATAATACATGTTATTAATAATATGTACTATTATTATTTATAACATATATGTTATTAAATACCACTGCCTCAACTGCTGAATTATTGTGAAATGTTTGGAAGAGCAGGGAGACTAATGCTCACTCCACCATAAACAAAGCCACACTGACGATGTGTCAAACACTCCCTCGTATTTTTGTACAATTTCCTTCTTCAATTATATCTTATTATTATTATTATTATTATTATTATTATTATTATTATTATTATTATTATTATTATTATTATTATTATTACTACTACTACACTATACTGTATTGTTATTATTAGCAGTAGCAGAAATGTTTGATTCTTTGCTGTGTTCAAGAGTAAACACATGATGTCACCATCCAATACTTGTCCGAATAGCCATTCCAATATGCAGTCATGAATGGGTTTACATTATTTATACTGTAGTTTAACCCTTTCAGGGTCTGTCCCATAGATCTATGGCTTTACGTTCAGGGTCCAAACTGTAGATCACGTCATGAGCCAGCTCACTCTGAAAATTGTGAGTGGAAATTTTTGGGGGCCTAATTGAAAAATACATCTATGTGATATGTGTGACCAAAAAAACAGATCCTGCACACACTGTGTATAAGGAGAAAAAACGAAATCAGTTTTTTCGATTAAACCCCCTTTCAGGTCCGCCCTAATCTACGCTGGTGGGTGATGCCCCAAACCGTAAGATCAACCCAAAATTCAGCGCCACAAATTTAGCCCGAAAGCCTATAGGCCTACATATGAGAAAGGGGGGTCTGCGCCGTGGGTTGCGCCATAAACAAAAAATCTAGCCCCTGCATACATTGGGGGAACCCGGCTCATCACCCTGTTCACCAGCCTCATCGAAAGTCAGCCTCACCCCCCCAGAAAATTGGGACCCCCTCTTCCCCCCTGATAGTTCGACACGAGGGGAAGGGGAAAAAAGAGAATTCTACGTTTTGATAAGTTAGTGACCGAAAATAATACCAGGGATATCGATAATAGTGCAGAAAACCCCACGATCCCAAACCTTTCTCCCTCTGGTTGGGCACTCTGACTCCCCCGTCGGTTTTTCCAAAAACGTAAGAAAAACTAATTTTTCCCTTGCCGGGCCTCTGACTTCAGTAATGACGATATTCTGACGGTTTGTGATTTTATTGCGCTCGACATCATTCAGTATGATAGGAAACTATTCACCAGTGAAGCTCGGATGTTCGCCGCCGCATGCGCCGGGTAGTGTACCCTATGCTGTTGCCCGGGGGACGAAGTACACCCCGGGATACATCCGGATACATCCCGGGCCCCCCCCGTTTTGGGTAGTATAGTGGGGATGATGGCTACACTTGGGCATGGATGGGCCACGACATCAGGGGATGGTGTTGTGGGGCTGGTTTGGTGGTAGTGGCCAACCGCCATGGGGACTCGCGTGCCCGGGGGAACCCACGCTCTGTGTCAGTTCAAGGACAAAGCGAGCGTCACCCACCAGCCGCCACAACCCCCCTACAACCACCTATGAGCCCCATACCCCCAGAAAACCCTTTAAATCGGGGGATTGGCAGCAAAACCCCAAATTTTTTCCCAGCCCTCCCCATTTTTGATGACTCGCAAAGGGAATTCTACCTCCCGCCCCTTGGAACCACGGCCAATAACTGGAATTTTTAATTATTCTTTGCCCCACCTTTAAAGGAAATTATTGTCGGGGGAAAGTAAAAAGTATTTTCATACACCATGGAAAATTTACGATTTACACCCAGCAAGACTACACATGGAAAGAGACGCTGTTCAGAAATGTATTTGCTTTTTGCAACAAAAAATGCTTTGCCTCACTCTAAAGCAAATAAAAAGCTACGGTCCACAATCGGCTAATTTGAAACCCCACCCTTTCCCTGAAAAAAACCATGAACATTTTATCTTACTGTTACGTATTTTGACTTCTCTGACAAAACCGGGCCCCGACAGAATGACGGGTTTACAAATTAGAAATGTTTTCAGTATCCAAACAAAATTCAGGAATACTTTTACCATTCAAGAATCTTGTAATTGACGAGTCTTTGATTTTGTTAAAAGGTAGACTGCATTCAAGCATAATACCGGCAAGGGGAAACCCCGTTTTGTAAAAATTGTTTGTACTCTGTGATTGTGACAGGGGCCGGGGTTTTGGGGAAAATGTTTGTATACACGGTAGTAAAACATTGAAAATCCAAGAGTTTTTGGGTATATCGGGTACGTAGTAAAACAGAGGCCCCTTTATTTTGGGTGGGGCCATACATTTAAAACCGAAAAACTGTACAAAAGCCCATTACCATTTATTTCATCGAGTGAACAAGACAGTGGTTGGCACAGTGCTTCAATCGAAAACATATCCCGGGCTAAACCCAGGTTCGTGGTGAACGTGCAGGTGTTTACTCCCAAAGACATCATGGCTTTTAACGGTGGCATAAAAACAATGTCCATTGTTGACAACCCATTCACCGAATAAAAAGAAGACAGGGGCAAAGTTGATCGAGTGCAATGAACATACGAAAACCTGACAGTGATTGATTTTACACAAAACATGCGTTTGTTTGACAAGTGTGACAGCAGATTGGTTTTGTTGACGTGTTCGTATGATTTTTACAAGTGGTACTGAAACTTTTCTTCCATCTCAGGGACTTTAAATGCTGAATGCATAAATATTACCAAATAAAGACGGGTAAAAACCACCGATGGTAATTTTGTTTGTCTGTTTCAGAAAAACCCAAAATGAAGTACCAGTAAAAAACACCTGCAATACAACGGGCCCTCGAATTCTCAAAATATCCCCAAAGCTTTGAGAAGAAAAGGGTGATCTTTTTCCTAATACAGCTTCCTTCAACTCAAAAAAATTTGCCAGAAGAATCCCCTTGGCTGTGCACAAACAAAACGACGGCAACAAAGACCAAAGAACTGTTTATGTGTGAAATGAAAGGGTTCCCTCTTGCATGGTGCCTTTTTTCAAGGATTTCCACAAGCTCCAGCATTAAAAACCATTCCAGTGATTGAAATATGAAAAAATTTTGATAGAACATTAGTATTATCAATATTTGTCATGTTTATTGTAAAAAAAACAGGGGAAACAATAAGATAATAACTTTAGTGGGGTTATTTTTGGTTTATACAGTGAGTATATGTATATCAATTATAACATATGGTCCCCCTCAGGGGCCCCCAAATGTTAGAGGAATAGAAAAAATGGGAAAAAAAAGAAAAAAAACAACTAAAACAACAAAATAAATAATACCGTAGTGAATTTTTCGATTTCCGCCACCCATTTTCACAAACCTTGGGACGTATCTCGGTAAGTACTGATCAAATCTATTTTTTTTTTTTTTATTAAATTCACAAAAAAATGCTCTTTTAAAATTTTGTAAGAAAAAATAATTTTTTTTTTTTTAAAATTTTTTGGGCACTGGTCGTGACTTTAATTTTTGGGCCTTGGACCCTGAAAGGTTAAAACACCCACTTTGCGTGTTTTTTTCGTACTTTTTATAGTTTTTTGCGATTTCTTGGTCTCATTTGTAGAATGGGAAAACATATTTCAGAAATAGAGATGATTTAATTGTTTTTTGCACTGGAAATGGCTTTGAAACTGAGCTCAAAGTGCAAAATGTTAAATTTTTGCCAAATTCAAAGTAAACAAACGACCTCACATGTCTAATACATGCCACTGGGGTCTAATATGCATTCACAAATAGGGGATTAATTTAAAACAATTATTACAGTATTGCATAACGAAAAAACTTCTATTTTTTTGGGGTAATAAAAATTCATTATGGAATAAAAAATCAAAAAAGGAAATTTTTTTGTAAAGCCCCAAAAAAATAACTAATAAAAGAGGGAAAAGTTAGTTTATTCCAGGGAAAACCTACATTTTTTTATTCTGGACCCTTTTTTTGAAATTGGGAAAATTTTGAACTTTGTGTTAAATTGGGCCAAATAACAATTTTTCCAAACACTTTAATTTTTAGGGTTAAACAGTTGACTTGGGGAATTTCTTGTGCTCAAACGATAGAAGTAATACTATGAAAAAACAAAGAATTGATTTACGAATAAGTAATTGGCCTAAAATGGGAGTCAAATCGGCAAAATCGCTGATTCGTAAATATCACTGACACATCAAAATTCCAAAGCATAATTTTCGCAATTTTCCATCAAATTTGTACTTTTTGTTTTATTTCCTTCACAAAAAATTCCCCTACCTTTCAAAGAAAAATTTTTTTTTTTTTTTTTTAAATTCTTGGGCACTGGGGCACCACTTTAATTTGGGCCTTGACCTTGAAGGGGGTTTAAAAGCAAATAAGAACAAACAAAACCTCGCCCACTGGTGGTGGGGGGCGGTTGCCAGTTGTGGGGGGTCGGGGGGAGGGTATAGGGGGCCGCAGTGGTTGAGGGGAATGGGGGAGGCTTGGGGGAGGGGACGGTGGATCTGTGGATTTAAAATTAAAAATGTTATTAAAGCATAACAGTATATATTTTATACAATTTACGACTTTTCATGTATTTTAGATTGTTCAGGGTTTAACAAATTTGGAAGCATATTATATTATATTTCCCCACAAAATTGGGGGACCAAAAATTTCCCCGGTTTTTAACATTCGCGAGGCCTTGACCCCTAACCCCCTTGCAAAGTTTAGGAGACCTGTATTAAGAAATGAAATTTTATGAACCCGGGGTATGGCACTGTTGGTAAACAATGGCAAACGCGTGAATTTTCAGGGCGATTGGCTCGGTGGCGCGTGACAGGGGATGGGTACCGACAGGCCCCCAAAAATGAGCTAATCCGAAAAACCCAGGCCCAAAATTTTGCCAAAAAAACTTGCCGAAGGTCGAATTTCACGAAACTCGATGCTGCCAAACTCAAGGGGCCATACTTTTTTTGCTAGAATTGCTGAATTTTATTGAATATATATAGGGAAAACCCCAGATTTAGTCCACACCAGATGCATACGATTTGGATTTCACCAATTTTTTCAGCGAAATTTGCCGGGGGTTTTTACCTCGTCCCGGAAATCATCTGTATCAAGCATTTCCCCCCTACCCAATACGCCCCCATTTCGTAACCTTATAGGAAGGGTTGGCAGGGGGTGACTTCCAGATTTGAACTCTGCTTGGAGAAAATTGTGGGCCCGAATGTGTGCTCGACAAAAATTTTGAAGGGTTTGAGGCTGACCCTCAACCCTACCCTGTTTTTGGAATCTATTTGTGTCTTTGGGGGAAATCCATGGAGGTGGGTGCAGTGGCCAGATGTGGAAGAATTTGGGAGACAACAGGAAAGCTAACCACTAAGGCTGCAAAACTTTTATCTGCAACAGCAACAGACCACAGCGGGAAATTTTTTTTCTGAGGGGGAGGAAAGAGAGGGGAAGGTCCTTCAGTGATTAAGGGCATTTGTGCAAAGTGGGAAAGAGGTCAAACTTTTGTGGAAAACTGCACCCGACCAAACGAACAAAACTGTTCTGCAACGGTTTTAGTGACGATACCTGCCCATTTTTGGGGAAATCTTAGAGACGCTAGATTTTTTAGTGGATGGGGGGCCGTCCAGTAAAGACAAAGAAAGAAATAACCCCGGATAGGGGTTGATACCTAACCTTATGAAGGGGGATTTCCCTTCCAAACAATACCCGCCCTCCTCCCCCCCCTTCTCGCTGTCCGTTCCCCAACAAATCTTTAGTGAAAGGGAAGCAGATGTTAAATTTCTTTAACATTTCATTAGTCATTTTTATTTCTTTCTCATTGTTTTCTCTATGTAAAACTTATTATTTTTAAAAAAATTTTTTTTTTTAATTAATGAATGTTCAGAAACCGACAAGTTGATAAACTGGACACATATGCAACACTTGGGTATCTTCAATGAGGAAACGTTTTGCCACACAGTGGCTTCATCAGTCCATACAAAGAAGTATGGTGAAGAACAGGAGGAATTTGAGGTAATCAGCCTTGAGTTGATGTGGTCAGTCCATCAATCTTGAAAAGAATACAGCATCCCTGTGGAGAAGTAGCTTATATACCGTAGGCAGGTGAGGTGCAGCAGTCGTAGGTGGTATCACATCTGTCCAATGTGGAAGTAGGTCATGCCCAAGGGTTAGGCGAGTGAAGAATTCCCTGTATTAAGATCCCAAGATGTTGCTGTGTCAGACAGGAATGTTGATGAATGGTTCTTCACCATTCTTCTTTGTATGGACTGATGAAGCTACTGTGTAGTTGAACGTTTCCTCATTAAAGATACCCAAGTGTTGCATATGTGTCCAATTTATCAACTTTTTTTTGGTATTTTTGGGTGTCTGAAGCGGATTAATTGTATTTACATTATTTCTTATGGGAAATATTGCTTTGGTTTTCGTCTCATTTCAGATTTAGACTGACCTTGTTTAACGGATTAAGGACGAAATCCGGGGTTCCACTGTAGTAGAAATTCTAGGTATTAAAGTTGAAAATAGGAATCTTGGTAATCATCCTAGTACATATATAAACCACGATCAACAATGGCTGAGGAATTCACAAATCGGTGAAGGAAGATTAATAGCTGATACTACCCATAGTCTATCCAATTCCATTGCCTTATTTACCTTGCTTATGGAGCTGGAGTTTACTCTGGAGAGAGTTTCGGGGGTAACTGCCCCGCGGCCGTATGTGACAGGCCTCTTGGTGGTTCAGAGCCTTGATCATCCAGGCTGTTACTGCTGCTGCACGTAATCCAGGTACGAGCCACAGCCCGGCTGGTCAGGTACCAACTTTAGGTGCCTGTCCAAGTGCCTGCTTGAAGACAGCCAGGGGTCTATTGGTAATCCCCCCTTATGTATGCTGGGAGGCAGTTGAACAGTCTTGGGGCCCCTGACACTTATTGTGTTGTCCCATTTACGTGTAGTGAAGCCCTGCTTTTCGTTGGGGGGGATGTTGCATGTCTGCCGAGTTCTTGATTTCGTAGTGAGTGATTTTCGTGTGCAAGTTTGGTACTAGTTCCTCTAGGATTTTCCAGGTATCTATATTCATGTATCTCTCCCGCCTGCATTTCCAGGGTGTACAGGTCAGGACTTCAAGCGGCATACCAGTTAGTTGTAGGTGTTTGATCTCCGTTATGTCGTGCCATGAAGGTTCTCTGTCGTTTTCTAGGTCTGCAATTTCATACCTTGAAAGGTGTGTTAGTGTGCAAAAAATATTCCTGCATAGAATTGAAACAAGCGGATTGAATGACGTGTCATCATGGGCTGCAAGAGCCAACAAATTTTTGCAATTTATGATTATTTTTGTTGTTTATTCATTATTTTATACAAAATAGTTTACACAATTCATTATTGGGTCATATGCAGGAGCTTATTTATTTATTTATTTATTTAGTAATTTGAGCATACATACAGTGGTACAAAAAAATACAGGTAAGAGCAGCATGCCAAAGCCACTTGTATGCATAGCATTATGGGCTGGCTTAAAATAACTTAAGATTAACTAAACAATGATGTAATCAGTGATAAAACATTATTGTAAACAGATAACAATAAAGCACAAGTGAGTATTACAAAGACAGGTCATATGGTTGCATGCATTGCTGTACATTCAGTCAAATGGAGTATTCTGTTAGGTAGTGTATTTAAAAAATAACAAAGTTAGTCTTAGGTTTAACATTTATGTGATATAATTGTGAGAAACATTTAAGATACACAATTTATAAGGTTCAGTTATTCAGTATTTATTTGGTTTTGGGTGAGTAAGTGATCTTTGAGAAGAGACTTGAATTTATAAACAGGTAGTGTTTCTTTTATATTTACAGGTAATGAATTCCAGATTTTAGGGCCTTTTATGTGCATTGAGTTTTTGCATAGCGTGAGATGGACACGAGGAACATCAAAGAGTGATCTGTGCCTTGTGTTATGGTCATATGTTCTGTTGAGGTTGGCAAGGAGATGTTTGAGGGGAGGGTTAATATCAGAGTTAAGTGTTCTATGTATGTAATAGGTGCAGTAATAAGTATGGATGTTTTGTATGGTGAGTAGGTTTAGTGTTTTGAATATTGGTGGAGTGTGCTGCCTGTAATGGGAATTTGTTTTCATTCTGACTGCAGCCTTTTGTTGGGTAATTAGTGGTCTGAGATGGTTAATTGTTGTTGAGCCCCATGCACAAATTCCATAGGTGAGATAGGGGTAAATAAGAGAGTGATATAGGGCCAGGAGGGTTGATTGTGGAACATAGTACCGTATCTTCGATAGTATGCCTACGGTCTTGGAAGGAAATTTTCTTAGAAATTTGTTGTATATGTGTATGAAATTTGAGTCTATTATCAAGGTGGATTCCTAAGAATTTTCCCTCTGTTAGCTTTGTGATAGGTGATCCGTTTATCATTATGTTAAGAGGGACATCTGTAGCTCTGTTACCAAACTGAATGAAGTAGGTTTTGTCGATGTTGAGAGTAAGTTTGTTAGTCGTCATCCAGGTAGATATTTTCTGTAATTCGGTATTTACAGTATTGGCTAGCGTGGCTGGGCTCTGGTGAGAGAAGACGTATGTAGTGTCATCTGCAAATAGTGTGGGTTTGAGTAATTGCGAAGCATTTGGTAGGTCATTTATGTATAGGAGAAAGAAAAGAGGGCCAAGGACACTTCCCTGTGGGACACCAACTGTAATTGGTTGTGCGGAAGAGTTTGCCCCATTTGCGTACACATATTGGCTTCTGTTGCTGAGGTATGACTTGAGGTAGTTGAGGGAGTGCCCTCTTATACCATAGTGTGACAATTTTATGTGGAGCAAGTCATGGTCAACTGTATCAAAAGCTTTACGTAAGTCAATGAAGATCCCCAGTGGGACTTCTTTTTTCTCTATTGCAGTGTATATATTTTTCTAGCATGTGTATAATAGCATCATTAGTATTTTTATTAGGCCTGAATCCAAATTGGCAAGGGTTGAGTATGTTTTGGGAGATGAGGTAGGAGTAGATTCGTTTATGAATTAATTTTTCGAAGATTTTTGAGAGAGGGTGTAAGTTGGATATTGGCCTATAGTTGTTCAACTCTGTTTGGTCTCCTCCTTTATGGATCGGGGTGACCCTTGCTATTTTGAGAACTGTAGGGAAGGTGGAGGATTCAATGGATTTGTTAAAGAGTGTTGCAATGATTGGTGATAGCACTTGTGACACTTTTTTGTATATAAAGGGTGGTAAGGTATTTAAATCTCCTGCCTTGTTTTTTAGTGCGTTAATAATAAGGGAGACTTCGTATGGGTTAGTCGGAGCTAGGAACAGTGTGTTCGGGTAGTTGCCAGTGAGGTAGTCATTTGGTGGGGTATCTGAGCTTGGGATTAGATGTACTGTTTAGTATATAAACACTTCTCAAGGCTTAGGTTGAGGTCCATGACCAACATAACCTTCGGGACGTGTAGGTAGGTAGGTAGGTAGGTAGGTAGGTAGGTAGGTGGGATTCCCCAGTGGAAGTAGCTCCTACCCAAAGGGATGGGTTAGTTGTAGTAGCTGTGAAGAAGGTTTTGTAGATGTCATCTGAACCAAGATTCCATGATGTTGCAGTGTCTGACAAGTTGTGCAAGAAAGGTATAAAATACCGACAAGATGAAAGTTGACACACATGGTTCAGAGGACATCTACAAGACCTTCTTCATGGCTTCTACAACTAACCCATCCCTTTGGGTAGGACCTACTTCCACTGGGGAATCTTGCCTACCAGTGACTATGCCCTGGTCTGCTACACGTCCCTATCCACTGATGCCTATATAAACGCCAGCCTCCTTTTCTTTGATCTAGAATCTCCACCGCCACGGTACTCTCAACACCAAGTTCAAGGCTGAGGGACTGATTGCCTCATCTTTTGTGTATAGTCCTACTGTCTTCTAATTATGTCCTAGAATCTGTATCGATAAAGCCACTGGATGGCGAAACGTCTACAATAAAGATAACCAGATGTTGCACATGTCTTAACTTTCATCTTGTCTGTATTTTATACCTTTCTTGCACAACTTGAAGATGTGGTTTTGAGGTGGTCAGTCCCTCAGCCTGGGAAGAGTATGTTCGATAGTCTGAAACAGTGTGAAGTTGGAGTGACAGAATAGACTTGTTTACTGTCAGAAGGTGAGGTGTAGTCTACTAGTAGAAGAAAGAATGTAATCATTGAGAGGTCAGGTCCCTTTCAGATCCAACCATTCTCACTTTTAAAAATTGTCCAAGGTACTTTCTGTTCTGTACCAAGATGCCATTGTGTTGCAGTGTCTGACAGTGAATATTAACCCTTTGAGGGTCCATTTTGAGGGTCCGTGCAGTAGTTCTACAGCTTTGAAGCCAGGGTTTGTGTTGTAGTACTATGTCATAAGCTCGGTTCACTCAGATAAGTTGTGAGTGGCAAATTTAGGCCTGGATATGAGAGAATGCATATATGTGGCTAGTGTGCACCATATAAATCCTGCAGCATGCAGTGTATAATGATAAAAAAACTGCGACTGTGTTTTTGGATTAAAACAGTGACTTTGTAGTGTATGTTAGTATGATTTTTACAGTTGTATTCGTGGTTTCTTGGTCTCCGTTGATAGAATGAAGATACAGTGGAACCTCGAGTTTCGTACTTAATCCGTTCCAGGAGCTAGTACTAAAGTCGGAGCAATATTTCACATAAGAAAGAATGTAAATCCAATTAATCTATTCCAGACAGCTAAAAATATTAACAAAAAATACATTTTATAGATTAACTGTAGTTTTACATACAACAAACATAAACAGTACAGTGGACCCCCGCATACCGATTTTAATCCGTGCAAGAGGGGTCATTGTTATGCGAAATAATCGGTATGCGAATGAATTTTCCCCATAAGAAATAATGGAAATCAAATTAATCCGTGCAAGATACCCAAAAGTATGAAAAAAATTTTTTTACCACATGAAATATACATTTTCCTACACACAAAGAGAAGGATACATGCACAATAGTAGAGTAGTACATGCACAGTATATATTGTGCATGTACTAGTCTACTAAATGAAGAATAAATGACACTTACCTTTATTGAAGATGCAGCAATGACTGATGAGAGACTGTGTCCTGGGAGTGCCTTTTCCTCCTGAGTACTGTAGGTCCTGTTTTGCATTTTCTTCCAGAACAGGCCTTATCACACTGTGTATGCCACTACGATTCTTAAATCTCTCAAACCAACCTTTGCTGGCTTTAAATTCACCAATATGAGCACTAGTTCCAGGCATTTTTCCCTGTTCACCTGGGTGTTAGTCGACTTGTGTGGGTTGCATCCTGGGAGACAAGATTAAGGACCCCAATGGAAATAAGTTAGACAGTCTTCGATGACACTGACTTTTTTGGGTTATCCTGGGTGGCAAATCCTCTGGGGTTAATTGTTTTTGGTTTCTCAAAAAACCCCACCAAAACGGTGTACAGCAGCGAGCAGTGACGGTGTTAAGCGCAACAGCGTGCTACAGCGAAGCAGACGATGCTACAGCAGCAGCAGACGAGCTACGCAAACAGCAGGCTGAAAGGTGGTACAGCAGCAACGACGATGTACAGCCAGCGTGATGCTACAGCACAGCGACAATGCTACAGCAGAGCAGCCAGCTGACGGTGGTACAGCAGCAACAGACATGTACAGCAGCAGCAGACGATGCTACAGCGCAGCAGCAGTGACGGTGGGTACACAGAAAACAGACGTTGTTTACAGCAGCAGCGACGATGCTACAGCAGCAGCGGGACGATGCTAAGCAGCGCAGCACTGACGGTGGTACAGCAAGCAAAAGGGCTCAGAGAAAGGGGATGTGTTACAGCGCAGCAGACAATGCTCAGCAGCAGCGCAGCTGACGGGGGTACACCCGCAACAGCATGCTACAGCAGCAGAGACGTTTGCTACGCAGAGCAGCACCCTGCGGTGGTACAGCAGCAACGACGATGCTACAGCGCAGCAGACGATGCTACAGCGCAGCAGACAATGCTACCGCAGCGCAGTGCGGTGGTACAGCAGCAACGACGGCTCAGCAGCAGCGACGATGCTACAGCAGCAGCAACGATGTACAGCCACCCACCCGCTGACGGTGGAAAACGGGCAACAGACGATGCACAGCCAAAAGGACGATGCTAAGCAGCAGCAGACGTTGCTACAGCAGCAGCAGCGAGCTACAGCAGCGCGCACAGCTGATGGTGGTACAGCGCAACAGAGTGTTACAGCAGCAGCAGACGATGCTACACCAGCAGCAGACGTGCTACAGCGCAGCACCCGCAGAGTGGGTGGTACAGCGCGCGCGATGCTACAGCGCAGCGACGATCCCCAAGCAGCAGCAGCAGTGATGGTGGTACAGCACAAAAGACGATGCTACAGCAGCGGGGCAGAGATGTACAGAGCGCAGCGCGCGCAGCTGCGGTGGTCAGCAGAACAGACGATGCTACAGCAGCAGCAGACGTGCTCAGCAGCAACAGACGTGCTACAGCAGAGAGACGATGCTACAGCGCAGCGACGATGCTAAGCAGCAGCAGACGATGTACACACCCAGGGGGACGATGTACAGCGCAGCAGCAGCTGACGGGGTACAGCAGCAGTGAGGTTGTTACAGCAGCAGCTGGGGTGGTACAGCAGCAACAGCGATGCTCGCAGCACCCAGATGTGCTACAGCAGCAGCAGCAGCTGACGGTGGTAAAAGCAGAACAGCGATGCAAAGCAGCAACAGCGATGTTACAGCAGCAGCAGACTGCTAAGCAGCAGTGACGGGGGTTTCAGCAGCAACAGACGATGCTCGCAGCAACAGACGATGTTACAGAGCAGCAGACGATGCTCAGCAGCAGCAGCAGCTGACGTGAAAGGCACCCCACACCCACCCCTGTACCACCAATAGTAGGGGTGGTTATTGGGGTTTATTTTAAAACCTGGCCAGCTCGGAGACCGATTCCACTTTCTACTTATAATGATCTTTTTCTTCATCTTATTGTAATTTACCTTATTGCTGTGGGTTGGCACTAGAAGCTTTCTTGGGGCCCATGGCACTTATTTTTCCAAAAAAAAGCCCCGAAAAACTGTAAAATAAAAATTTTCCCCATTGTTGCTTGGTGTTACCGCGGAGGCTGGCGGGTAAACAATGCCACCGGCGAAACATTGAGGCGGTAAGGGCGCAATTGGCGCGTTCGGACGAAAATGGGGTGAGGGGGTTTTTAACGGTTTTTGTGAGGAAAAATTTTTTTGCGATTAAAGAAAGCGGTATGGGGGATTAATCGTTAGTGTTTCCCATCGGTATGCGGGGGTCCCTTTGTACTTAAATTTTGAATAGAAAAATAAACATTTCCCCTTTTCAGGGCCCAGGGGCCCAAATTTCAAAGTGTGCACCATTGCCCCAAGAATTTTCAAAAAAAATTTGTTATTTTTCTTATGAAATGGTAGGGAATCTTTTTTGAAGGGTAATAAAACAAAAAGTACCAAATTTGATGAAAAATTTGACAAAAATTATGCTTCGCAAATTTTTGGAAGGGGTCAGCAGTTTTTTCGATAGCGATTTTTGCCGACTTTGCTCCCATTTTGGCCCCAATTCCCTTTTTTCCGTTGACCAAATTTTAGCTATTTCACTAGTTTTCCCTCTTTCTGTGACTGAGCACAAGAATCGCCAAGTCAACTGTTTCAGCTACAAAATAAAGTGTTGAAAATTTGGTAATTTGGCCAATTTAGTGCAAAGTTCACAATTTTTTCCAATTTCAAAATGGGTCCAGAATAAACAATGTAGGTATTTGTGGCACTGAACTAACATTTCCTCTTTTTCATTAGTTATGTTTTCAGATTTTTACAAAATAAATTCATTTTGATTTTTAATTTCACATAATGAATTTTTATTAAAACCAAAAAGTAAAAGTTTATGTCTTTGCAGTTTTGTAATATGTAATTGTATAAAACAATTCAGCACTTTGTGAATGTATATCAGACCCACCGGCTGGCGTGGTATTGGACGTGTAGGTATTTGTTTACTCTTAAAATCGGCAAAAATTAATATTTCCGCTACTTTGAGCTCGGGTTTCAAGCCATTTTCAGTCTAAACCCCAACCAAAATCATCTTTTTCTGTAATTTATCTTTTCTATCAATGAGACCAAGAAATTGCAAATAAAACTATAAAAAGCATACAAAAAAAAAACCTGCAAAAGTTGTGCTTTAATCAAAAAATTACGGCCCTTGGGTTTTTTTCTTATTATGCATGTTGCTGCAGGATTTGTTTTATGTGGTGCACACTCCACATAGATGTATTTCTATTCTGGCCCAAATTTATCAGAGTGGCTGAGCTCGTGGGTAGATCTACGGTTTGGACCCCCCAACGTAAAGCCTGATTACGGGACGGGGGCCCCGAAAGGGTTAAAAAAAACATTTTTTCTTACCTTTATTGAAGTCTGTTAATGGCATCTGGAAGTAGGGAGGAGTGAGGGAGGGCTTAGTGTTTGGGGAAAGGGGAACCCCTTTTCCCTAAGGACTTTAGGTAAAAAAATCCTTCTTGGGTTTCTTCCCTTCTTTGTCTTTAATGCCCCTGGCCAGTTGGGAGTCACTGGGCCCCTGTTACAAAAAAAAACTGTCTACAGTCCTCTTCTCGGGGACCCCTAAGATTTCCCTAAAATGGGGACATGTTCTGTCACTTAATTGTTGTGGATGGTTGTTTAAATTTGGCAGTGGTATTTTTCGCAAAGCCCGCCCCCCTTTTTACATTCCACAGATCTCCTTAATTTTTGGGCTATTTTTGGTTGCATATCAACACCCCTTTGCAAATCAGCTTCCTTGATTTTTTCTTTGTAGGTAGAAGTGATTTTTGGGTTTGTTTTTTATATATCCTGGCAAACTCCACAAATTGCACACCACTCATATTTTTTTTACTATTCCTTCATTTCTTTTGGTGTTTCCCTTTCTTTCCCCAGGGGTGCCCTAGGAAGTTTCTTTGGGCCCCTGGAGCTTATTTCACAGTCGATTTAATAAACAAGTACCAAACCAACGAATTTTAATTGTGAAATGTTTGGGAGATGCAGGTTAGTGTTTATCAAGCATAAACAAAGCCCAAATGGTTCACGGGGACCCGAAGGGGGCTCGGGCAGGCGGCAGGTCTGGCCGAAAGGGTTTTTAAATTTCAGGTCGCATCACAAATCCGGCAAACGGTTATTTTGGGTTCCCTTTAGTTATTCGGCATAATTTTTGGGTAGCTAATTTAAAAATTTCCCGGGTCACCCCCAACCCGCTGGTATGTTTGGTGGCCCCCTTGCTTAATATTTATTTTTTTTTCCCCAAAAAACCCCCCCCCCCCCCCCCCCCCCCCCCCCCCCCCCCCCCCCATTAAATAAACCCCCCCCCCCCCCCCCCCCCTTTAAAAATTTTTTAATTAAATTCAAATCAGCCTTTTTTTTTCCAATTGTTAAATGACATAAGCAAAATAAAAAAAAAAAATGTTTCTCCAGTAAAAAACGTATTTTCATTAAACCCCATTTTAAAAAAGGGGTTGAAGGATGTGGTTCAAAAACCATTTTTTCCCCGCGGGGGTTGTTTAATAAAGGGAATATAACACAGGGGTATTGTATACAATTGTTATGCAAAAAACTTTAAAAAAAAAAAAGTTTTTTTTCTATATTATTTCAAACACAGCAGCAAGGTATAACCAGGATAACCCCAAAAAATCAGTTTGGCTTTTTTAGAGGTTGGTTAGCCAGTAATTTTGGTTAATTTCTTCCCACCCTAGAAAAAAAAGTTTTTTCCATTTGTTATTTTTTCCCCCAGAAAAATGGGGTTACTGGGGTTTTCAAAAAAATTGGGGTTTTTCCCGGGGGCCCTGACCTAAATTTTTTTTGAAATATTGCATAAACTGGCTTTCTTACACGTGGAATCAAAATTTCGGGAAGTATTGTTATTAAAACTTTTCGAAAATAAACCTTTTTTTTCGAACCAACTTTGTCCCCTATTTTATCGAAATCGCCCCTTTTTTCGAAATGCTGGGTACTGGACCTGTCCGACGCCCGCTCTATCCACTCCCCATGAGGCGCCCTGAGCCGTCTGGTTTTGTTGATGCTTGAGTAAACATTAACCTGCGCTCTCATTAAACATTTTACGATTATTTCATTATGTTTTTGTGGTTTTGGGTGAAATAAGCTACAAAGGGCCCTAAGAAACTTGCTAGTGGTACCCCCGTGTAAAAAAAGTGAGGAAAAACAAAGTGTGAAGAAAATAATACAGAAGTGGAATGATTTCCCCGGTGGAATGTGTCCAAATGTTTGTGGAGAAAATACCACCCTGAGCAAGCTGAAACAAGCCCTCTTTGCAAAAAGTTTAGTGAAAAACCATTCCCCTTTTAGAGAAAATTAAAAAGGCACCAGAAACGAGGACTGTGGACAGTTATTTTGTGGGGACAGGGGCCCCTGATCTCAAGCTGGTCCTAGTGGCTTAAAAGACGAAAAGGGAAATAACCCCAGAGGGGCTTTGATACCTGAAGTCTCATGGAGGGGAATTCTCCTTCCAAAAACTAAACCCCAACTCCCCTCTCCCCCCTCCCTATCTTCCAGATGCCATCACCGTCTTCAGTAAAGGTAAATAAAAAAGTTATTTTATATGTGTATTTAAATCTATTAATACAAATTGAGCACTATATTTGTTGTGGTATGTTTAAAATATAATTAATCTCTATAAAATATATATTTTTTTTTTGTGAATTTTTTTTTTGGGTTTCTGGAAGGATTAAATTTTATTTTTCCATTATTTTTATGGGAAATTTGCTTCCCTTTTCAGACTTTTCGAATTTAGAACTAAGTCCTTTTAAAGGATTAAGTTCGATATTGGGTTCCATGTGTGTATGTCATGATGTCGCTAGGGGGGGTGTTTTACCTTGTACATGTACGGTAGTAAATAAAGATATTATTTTTTTATTTTATTATTATTTTATTATTATTATTATTATTTTTATTATTTATTTTCTCAGTTGTTTGTTGGGTTTCTTATGAAAATTTGGGCAATGAAAGAGATAAGACCCTAAATACGGGGGTTCACTTCCCCGCTTAGCAGCAGCTTAGCGGTATATTTTTTTTGGTTTTATGGTTTTATTTCCCTTTTTTTTGGGCTCATTTGATGGAATGAAAGTTATATTACGAAAAAATATATTTTTATTGCTTTCATGGGCGAAAAGTACCCTTGAAAATTTCGCTCACAGTAGTGAAAATGTTCTATTCTTTAGCGAAGCTCAAGAGTAAACAAATGACGTCACCGTCCAGTACCTGTCTGCCTACAAGTCCAAATTCTAATACACAGTCAAGAATGGGTTGACATTATTTATACAATTATTACAATAATGCAGCAGTCTGCATAACAGTAAATCTTCTATTTTTTTTATAAATAAAAATTCCAAATGGCAAGCAAGAGTAATATAAGAGGAGCCTGTAGCTGTGACTAATGAACAGAGAAAATGTTATTTTAGTGCCAGGAATGTCTACATTGTTTATTCTGGACCCTATTTTGAAATTGGCATCTGTTGAAAGTTGTGTGAAATTGGCAAAATTCCCAAATTCTTGACCACTTTATTGGGTAGTTGAAATAAGTGAATGGGCGGTTTCTTGTACTCAGTTGACAGACTAGAAGTAAATAAGTTTATTCAGGTACAGTGGACCCCCGCATAACGATGGCATCACATAGCGATTATTTCGCATACCGCTTACTTTAATTGCAAAAATTTTGCCTCACATACCGCTTAAAAACCCGCTTACCGATTTTCGTCTGAGACGCGTCCAATGTGCGGCCTGAGCCACGCTCACATGTTCCGCCGGTGGCATTGTTTACCAGCCAGCCTCCGTGGTAACATCCAAGCATACAATCGGAATATTTCGTATTATTACAGTGTTTTCGGTGCTTTTTCTGGAAAATAAGTTTACCATGGGCCCCAAGAAAGCTTCTAGTGCCAACCCTACAGCAATAAGGGTGAGAATTACAATAGAGAGAAGAAAAAGATCATTGATAAGTATGAAAGTGGAGTGCATGTCTCCGGAGCTGGCCAGGTTGTATAATAAACCCAATCAACCATCGCTACTATTGGTGGTACAGGGGTGCTGCTGCGTACCCTGCTGCACTGTCAGCTGCTGCTGCTGCTGTAGCACCGTTGTTTGGTGTGGCTTATTGAGATACCAAGAAAAAAATTAACCCCAGAGGATTTGCCACCCAGGATAACCCAAAAAAGTCAGTGTCATCGAAGACTGTCTAACTTATTTTCCCTTGGGTCCTTAATCTTGTCTCCCAGGATGCAACCCCACAAGTCGACTAACCCCAGGTGAACAGGGAAAAATGCCTGGAACTAGTGCTCATATTGGTGAATTTAAAAGCCAGCAAAGGTTGGTTTGAGAGATTTAAGAATCGTAGTGGCATACACAGTGTGATAAGGCCCGTTCTGGAAGAAAATGCCAAACAGGACCCACAGTACTCAGGAGGAAAAGCACTCCCAGGACACAGTTCTCACAGTCATTGCTGCATCTTCAATAAAGGTAATGTCATTTATTCTTCATTTAGTAGACTAGTACATGCACAATATATACTGTGCATGTACTACTCTACTATTGTGCATGTATCTTTCTCTTTGTGTGTGGGAAAATGTATATTTCATGTGGTAAAATTTTTTTTTTCATACTTTTGGGTGTCTTGCACGGATTAATTTGATTTCCATTATTTCTTATGGGGAAAATTCATTCACATAGCGATTATTTCGCATAACAATTACCCCTCTTGCACGGATTAAAATCGTTAACCGGGGGTCCACTGTATATACAAATACAGTTACATAGATTATCATACATAGCAGTGTATGTATAGAGAACCTGGGATAACCCAAAAAAAGTCAGACAAAGTGACTTATTTCCAGTACCTGGGATGGGCTTGCCATATACGATTTTTGGTAAATATTTTTTTTCTCGGTTGTTTGTTGGGCTATCTCATTGAAACTTGGGCATTGTATGATGGAAAGATGCCTCTTAATGTACAACAAAAATAAAAAAGACGGACAATAAATAAGGGAGTTCCCTTCTCAGCCATTAGCCGCCTTTTTGCAGTATATTTTTGTATGGTTTTTGTGGTTGTATTCTTATTTTTTTGGACTCATTTGATAGAATGGAAGACATATTACAGAAATAGACATGATTTTGATTGTTTTCATGACGAAAAATACCTTGAAATTGAGCTCAAAGTAACGGAAATGTTCAATTTTTGCTGATGTTCAGTGAACTTTGTGTAAGTCAAGTTGGGTAATTTTATTAAGTGTGTGTATTCTAACCTAACCACTCTGTAATCCGGCAAACTCAGTAATCCGGCACACTACAGGTCCCAATGATGCCGGATTTGTGATGGAGGACCTGTATGTGTGTTTCTCGCATTCTTTACCATTGGGCTGGCACTAGAAGCTTTCTTGGGGCCCATGGTGGCTTATTTAGCAGTTACAAGCACCATAAACAAAGGAATAATACAAAATATATTGCGTGTACATGCGGAATTGTCCTCACTGGCTGTTGAGAAATGGCATTACCAGTTAAGTTTAAAGAGTTTGTACTTAACTTAGAAAGACAACTCATCGCCTGCACAGCTGCCCCTGCAGACGAGGTCTTGATAAGCTGTCGAAGTCATCTCTCAACGGGCTGTAAAGATTTATAATTTGTAAGATTATAAATTACCCCTAGGGGGTGTTATGTCAGCATATTTCATTCACTGATGGCTGACAAACTTTCTTGTGTGGACTCAAAAGTCCGCCCCTTACTGCCGACTATAGGTTGATTACAAACTCCTTGCGACTCAAGAACTGCGCAGTCCCCCGTACTACAAGAAATTCGTAACCTACCGTGCTCTGGTAGCGTGAGCTATGGTGTTCTTCACACCTTCGACAGATATCGGTGACTTGATAGAAGCTGAAGTGTCCTTGGATGTCCACGTCTTCCATAGTCTAGGAAAACGCACTCTGGTACACTATGTTCCACAAGATTTGTCTTTATTGTTCACGTCTTATCATAAAGAAGCTGATCACCACTTCTCTTAAGTGTTTATTGTGTTTTATGAGACACTTTGTGCACACTAACGCACAGATCATTCTTTGTTGGTTATCCTGGCATCAGTGTCACTCTCAGTAGAGTCAGAAGTAATCTGAAGACGCCACAGCACCCCATTCCATTACTCCCCTTGCACAAAGGAAAAGCTGACCTAGTACTTTTGCTTCCTTGCCACTTCCTCGATGAAGCAAAGCAGAATGTTTGTTTCTTGCTGTCTTAAGCATAGACAACAATGTCCACTATCTTTACTATGGTAATAAAGTGGGAGCAGGATTTTCCTTAATTGTCCTGCTAAAGTAAGAGATGTACTGTCTCTTATTAAAATACAGTGGACCCCCGGTTAACGATATTTTTTCATTCCAGAAGCATGTTCAGGTGCCAGTACTGACCGAATTTTTTCCCATAAGGAATATTGAGAAGTAGATTAGTCCATTTCAGACCCCCAAACATACACGTACAAACGCACTTACATAAATACACTTACATAATTGGTCGCATTTGGAGGTGATCGTTAAGCGGGGGTCCACTGTACACTCTGCAACACTGGACAGCAAGGAGCAGCGGTCACTTGACGACGTTGCATACTCGTACGACATCTGTGATCAATTACTCACTGTAGCAGTAAACAAGACGCTTGCCCCTTTTGAGAGGGCTGGGCCCCTCAGGGCTGAAAGGGGCTGAAGGGGGCTGATACCCCCCTCCTGGAGAAATTTTCTCCACAAGAGTCATTGATGGATCTAAATACTCATCTTTGGGTAAACTCTTAAGAGTTACAGCTCTTGTCTTTAAATTCATTAAAGGAATAAAACCTGGTTATGAATGTCTTGAACCCATTAAATACTGGGTGAAACTAATACAGAATGATGTTTTCTCTACAGAATATAAATTTCTGGAAACACAAGATAAATCCCCAAAGAAACCTGTTATGATTAATTCTTTATGACTTTATCTCGACTCAGAAAACATTATAAGATGTCGAGGAAGAATTCATAATTCTTCACTACCTAAAGAAGCCATACATCCAATATTGATCCCCAAGAATCATTGGCTAAAAAAACTGATTGTGGAAAACGCCCACAGTAACGTGTTACATGGTGGGGTAGCTGACACACTTTGTCATATACGACAATCCTACTGGATACCTCAAGGTCGACAAAGTGGAAAAAAAAATTAAAGGACTGTATTACTTGTCGTCACTACGATATGCGAAGTATGTCAGTATCCAGGTCCACCTCCATATCCCTCTGAAAGAGTTTGTCATATCACTCCATTTGAGGTGACAGGTGTAGATTACACTGGATCAATAATTTTAACCAAACAGTTGACAAAGTTCCCATCAAGGTGTACATCTGTTTGTTCACTTGTGCTACAACTAGAGCAGTACATCTAGAAGTAGCCACTGACATGTCTGCTGAAACCTTTATCAAATTATTCAAAAGGGTTTGCAGCCAGAAGGGCATGTCCCAGACTGATGATTTAGATAATGAAAACGAAACTTTGTTGCTGGTGCTGCTTATATAAGCAAGATCTTTGATCAACCAGAAGTACAACAGATGCTGAATCAACGCGTTGTCGTTGGAGATAAAATTCCTCCTAAATCTCCATGGCACGGCGGATTTTTTGAAAGAATGATCGGCATTGTGAAACGTTGTTTAAGGAAGACTCTTCATCGTCAGAGAATCGACTTAGAAGAATTCCGTACAGTTGTTACTGAAATAGAAAATAGTCAACAACAGACCTCTAACTTATGTTACCGATGATCTGGCAATTTAGAAGTGTTAAGTCCATCTCATTTACTTCATGGCAGAAGGCTCGAACCTGTTCCTCCCATGAATGATAAAGAAATCATAGAGGATCCTACTTCGAACCTGAGCAACTCAGACGTAAATTCAAACACCTTAATAAAGTGATTGAATGTTGGGAGAAAATTTGGCGAGAAGACTATCTCCCCTCATTGAGAGAAACACTTCTATGGAGCTGGTGTTCCTGAAAATCATAAGTCCTTAAGACCTGGTGAATAGTGATTATTGACAATGATGGTTGAGGTCCCCAAAGGCCACTTGGAAAAATTGTGACCATATATCCTGATGCAAATGGAATCATCAGGACAGTTGATGTTTTAAGCAAAGGTGTAGTGAATAAGCGGACAATAAATAAACTAGTGCCATTAGAATTACACAGTGTTGAAAACAAAATTAGTGATTCTCCAGAAACCACACAGACTAAAGCTGTTCAGAAAAGACAAGCAGCAGTGGTGGCGAGTGAGAAAATTAAATTAATGTTAAGTGATGAATAGTTCACCTGCAGCGAACCTCCGCCGCCCCCCAGTGTGGAGAAATTTTCTCCAGGAGGGGATACCGATGAAAGCTCCTGAGTTTCTAGGTGTTGTCCGAGCCAATTTTTTTATGCTAAAGCGAGGCGTTATCTGATTTTGGCGTTATCCAATGTAGGTGTTAACTGAGGGTCCACTGTATAATTTTCTATACGTTTTAATGCTAAATATTAACAAAACATAATTTAATAATTTTGTAACATAAATATTAATGTAAATTCAGCAAATTCATCAACTTCAATCGGTATCATTCATTATTGGTGAGTACCCATATATTTAACTTTACTTTTACTAAATTAATTATTACCGTTTATTTACCATACGTATACCAAAGAAAACGGTGTTGCATGAATTACAGTATACCAAAGAAAATGGGCTTGCATGAATTACAGTACATAGGGGAGTAACATCAGTACGTATTTTACAGTATAGCATTGAGGGAGACATAGCAGTACAGTATATGGGTTATTCTTTACTTTTTTTTTTTTTTTTTTTTGTTAAGGGTGATGTGTGAAACTGAATTTGAAATTAAATTAAAGTGTTTTGGGGCACATTTAGGGTTTAAATTATAAAAATAGGCATTTTTTTTTAACTGCATCCAGAATTCACGGTTTTTCCAAATTCGAGGGTGGTCTTGGAACGTAACCCCTGTGAATTTGGAGGGACTACTGTATATATAAAATATGAAATAACTTTCCAAAATTTCAAGTATTTTAAAGTTTCCAGACATAATGGTGAGTCGTGCTCAAGGAGAATGTAAACAAACCGGGTGGCATGCAGTGACCGTATTAGAAAGTCAGGTGGGTGGAGCCATATAGAGAGTTTTGGTCATAGTTTGAAATGTCTGTATTAGCGGAACACCATAAAGGAAAATGCTGTAAAGCAGGGCCCTACTGTATATGGATGTTTGATGCCTTTCTGGCATGCTTATAATTTTTTGGTAAAAGTACAACATGTAGGTTTGTTTTCCATTTTTACGTTGTATTGCACAAGAATCGTGATTGAATTTTGGATTTAATATTTTTTTCTTGGATTTTTTTTTTTGTTTTTGTTTTTCTCGGTTGTTTTTCAACCAAATTCTTAATTTTTTTTTTGTGATCATTTGGTGCATGTATGTTTTACATTTTTTTTTTGTTTTTGTTTTTACATTAACGAAGAAAAATGGAATTTGCAAAGCTTGAGAACATCAATGTGTGATACAGTACATATTAGATTTGGTTGACCTGATGTGCCACGGGCCAAGAAATCTTGTCACACAATGTGAGGGGTGACCTTACAGTAATTTTATCTTATTTTACATGCATAATATTTGTATAATTTCTATCTCATTTCTTAATCTATGGTAAGTTACACATAAGTTAATACCTCTTTTTTTTCTTTCAGAAAACTGATCCCAATGGGAAAGTGTGCTTTTCTGCCCACCCTGGTAAGTTACAACCACCAACAGCAGGTTACTAAGTTATGTTCTTCTCGTTTGTCCTACCCTTAACCCCATTCAGGGTCTGTTTCATAGATCTGTGGCTTTCAAGCCAGGGTCCAAGCCATAGATCTACGCCAAAATTTTAGCGACTTCAAATTTAGAGCGAGGAGATATATATATACAGTGGACCCCCGGTTAACGATATTTTTTCACTCCAGAAGTATGTTCAGGTGCCAGTACTGATCGAATTTGTTCCCGTAAGAAATATTGTGAAGTAGATTAGTCCATTTCAGACCCCCAAACATACACGTACAAACGCACTTACATAAATACACTTACATAATTGGTCACATTCGGAGGTAATCGTTATGCGGGGGTCCACTGTATTATATATATATAATATTATATTATGTATGTATTATATTATATATATATATATATTATATATATATATATATATATATATTTTATTTCAGTGGTCCCTCGATTATCGACGGTAATCCGTTCCTCGAAGCCGGTCGATTATCGAAATGGTCGATTTACGAAACAATTTTCCCCATAAGAAATAAAGTAAATTCAAATTTAAACCGTTCCTGACACCCAGAAGTATTAAAAGAAAAAAATTTTTTACATGAAATATTCATGTAGTACCCTAAACAATACAATGGGAAATGATGAATGAAACATTAACAGCATAACACTTACCTTTATTGGAGATTCTTCTTAGTGTATGGGAGACTGGAGGAGGAGGAGAGAGTGGATTGTTTATAGTTTGGAAGGGGAATCCCCTTCCAGCAACACCTCAGGTACCATTTGCTTTTCTGGGGTTGCTTCTTTTCTCTGTTTCTTAATGCCACTAGGACCAGCTTGAGAGTCACTGGTGTCCTGTCTCGCAAAATAACTGTGCAGAGAGCTCTGTTTCTGGCGTCTCTTTAACCCTTTGAGGGTTTTCGTCGTACTAGTACGTCTTACGCGTAGGGGTTTTTGACGTACTAGTACTCATAAATTCTAGCGGCCTCAAATCTAGTGGGAGAAAGCTGGTAGGCCTTCATATGAAAGAATGGGTCTATGTGGTCAGTGTGCACAGTCTAAAAAAAATCCTGCAGCACACAGTGCATAATGAGAAAAAAAAAACTTTTACTATTTTTTTTTAATAAATCAGCGACTTTGCAGTGTATTTTCGGTTTTGGTAATTTATTGTTGTATTCTAGTTTCTTGATCTCATTTTAAGAATGGAAGACATATTACAGAAATTGAGATGATTTTGACTGGTTTTACAAAGAAAGGTGCCTTTTAAATTGAGCTCAAAGTTTGCAAGAATGTTCGATTTTTACCAAACTTCAAAAGTAAACAAATGTGCCAAGCGTGCAATACACGTCAACTGGTGAGTTAATATTCTTTCACAGTTTCACCAATAATATTTTTTACCATTTTTTTACACTAAAGCAGTAGTCTGCCCTAAACAGTAAATCTTATATTTTTTGTGAAAATAAAAATTCAAAGTGGAAAGCAAAAGAATAAGAGGGGCCTTGAGGACATGACTAATGACTAGAGGAAATGTCATTTTGTGCGGAATGTCTTTCTTGTTTATTCTGGACCCTATTCGGAAATTGGCATCTTTTGAAATTTGTGTGAAATTGGCAAAATTGCTAAATTTGACCACTGTACTGGATAGTTGAATTTCATAAATGAGTGGTTTCTTGCACCCATTCCCATAGAAAAATGGAAATTCTAGCGAAAAAATTCATGTTTTTTGTCGACTAGTACAGTGAAATTGGCCAAAAATGGGGCTCAAAGTAGGCAAAATCGCCGATGCGTAAACATCGCCGAGACCGCTAACTTTGCGAGAGCATAATTCCGTAAGTTTTCTATCAAATTTCAAACTTTTGGTGTCTTTATGATCGGGAAAAGATTCTCTATCTTTTCATAAGAGAAAATAATTTTTTTTTTTTTTAAATTTGGCCGACCCTGAGAACGAGTTTCGGAGAGGGCCTGTCGACCCTCAAAGGGTTAAAACTTCCCTAAAATGGGCCAAGACTCTGTCACTGTACAAGTTGCCGATATGGCTTGCAACATCCTTCTCTGGGTGATGTTTCTCCATAAATCTTTCCATCTTACCCCACATAGTAAAAATCTCCTTAATTTCTGAAGAAGGCACCTTCTTCCATCTCTCTTCCTCCTCCTCTGCAGCAAGATTCTGAGCTGCGATCCGTTGCTCTTCCTGCTGAAGCTCTTGCAGCTCCTCAGTGGTTAGCTCTTCGTTGTGGTCCTCCACCAACTCTTCCACATCCTCCAAACTCACATCCAACCCCATGGAACTCCCCAGTGCCACAATAGAGTTCAAAACTGACATAGGCTCATCAGGGTCAGCCCCAAACCCTTCCAAATCCCTCTTGTCGACACAATCTGGCCACAATTTCTTTGGAGCCATGGTAGCTTATTTAGCACTTAAATAACTTGCAAGCACTAAAATAAATGAAATATTATGAAATATTTCACTGGAGCACGTGAGAGGACCGCCGCTAACTGGTAAACAATGGCACACTGGCTGGGAAGGAAGGCTGAGGCCCGCTTACCTCGTGCATACGCGTCTGGGACGACGGGTCGAGACGGGTCGATAAACGAATTTCGGTCAATTTCCGAGTCAATATTTTGTCGAAAAAACCGGTTGATTTCCGAAATGGTCGACTTTCAGGCGGGTCGATTATTGAGGGACCACTGTGTATATATATATATATATATATATATATATATATATATATATATATATATATATATATATATATATATATATATTATATATATATATATATATATTAATCCGTGCAAGACACCCAAAAGTATTGAAAAAAAAAATTTTTAACACATGAAATATTAATTTTAATACAAACTGAAGAAGACATGCACAGTTACATGACACTTACCTTTATTGAAGATCTGGTGATGATTGATGGAATGGGAAGTGGGGAGTGTGTTGATGGTCTTAGTGTTTAGAAGGGGAATCCCCTTCCATTAGGACTTGAGGTGGCAAGTCCTTTTTCGGGGTTACTTCCCTTCTTCTTTTAATGCCACTAGGACCAGCTTGAGAGTCATTGGACCTCTGTCGCACAACATATCTGCCCATAGAGGCCTGTATCTCCTGTTCCTTTATGACATTCCTAAAGTGTTTCACAACATTGTCAGTGTCACCATTAAACACTTGTTCAGGTTTCACTCCTTCACTGTCTATGTACTCCTTGAATTCCTGCACATATTTTTCAGCTTTTTGGTCCAAACTGGCAGCCTCACCATGCCTTATCACACTATGTATGCCACTACAATTCTTAAATCTCTCAAACCAATCTTTGCTGGCCTTAAATTCACTCGTATCACCACTAGTTGCTGGCATTTTTCTAATTAAATTGTCATGCAACTTCCTAGCCTTTTCACATATGATCGCTTGAGAGATGCTGTCTCCTGGTATCTGCTTTTCGTTTATCCATACCAATAACAGTCTCTCAACATCTTCTATCACTTGCGATCTCAGTTTCGAAAACATAGTTGCACCTTTGGCAAGAACAGCTTCCTTGATTGCCGTTTTCTTGGCCACAATGGTTGATTGGGGTTTTGTGTACAGCCTGGCCAGCTCGGAGACATGCACTCCACTTTCATACTTAGCAATGATCTCTTTCTTCATATCCATAGTAATTCTCACCCTTTTTGCTGTAGGGTTGGCACTAGAAGCTTTCTTGGGGCCCATTGTGACTTATTTTGCAGGTGCAATCACTAAAATGGCTGTGATAATATGAAATGTTCCGATTGTATGCTTGGAAGCGACCGCGGTGGCTGGCTGGCTTGTAAACACTGGCCAGAAGTGGATGCATCTCAGACGGAAGGAATAGTGTTGGTCGAGTTTTTTAGCGCTAATCGAGGCAAAATTTTTGCGATAAAATGTATCGCTAGTCAGATTTATCGTTAATCGATGCCATCGCTGGTCGAGGGTCCAATGTATATTATGTAATAAGATCACAGTAAACAGGTGATTTCAGAATATGCGAAACATCCACTCTGAAAGAATAGAGAAATTCCAAGTGCTTTCGTGACTACTCACATTATCAAGGAACTATGAAAGTAAAGCATCCAAGGAAGCTATATAAGGGGTCTGGCCAACACCTCACTATCAGATCCCACAACATTTAAACACCTGACGCGCGCCGGCCCAACTGGACAGGTCCTTTGCACAACTCGCCAACAAACTGTCCTACCCAAGAAAATTTAAAAATTATTATTTGTCCAGTGTATTATTAAATTCTTCCCAAATTCTATTAATTATAAATGGATCTAATTTATATAAACCAAAGGAAATATTCATATTACAGTGGACCCTCGCATACCGTTGGCATCACATAACGTTAAATCCGCATACCGATACATTTTATCACTAAAATTTTGCCTCGCATACCGCTAAAAAACTCACTCAACGCTATTCGTCCGAGACGCTTTTAATGTGCGGCCTGAGCCAGCTTCACATGTTCCGCCGGTGGCATTGTTTACAAGCCAGCCTCCGCGGTAACATCCAAGCATACAGTCGGAACATTTCGTATTATTACAGCGTTTTTGGTGATTTCATCTGCAAAATAAGTGACCATGGGCCCCAAGAAAGCCTCTAGTGCTAACCCAGTGGTAAAAAGGGTGAGAAATACTATCATACCACAGTCAGCTACTGCTGCACCACAGTCAGCTGTTGCTTGACCAGTCAGCTGTTGCTGGATCAGTCAGCTGCTGTTGCACCTCGATCAGCTGTTGCTGGACCAGTCAGCTGTTGCTGGATCAGTCAGCTGCTGCTGCACCACGATCAGCTGTTGTTGGACCAGTCAGCTGTTGCTGGATCAGTCAGCTGCTGCTGCACCACGATCAGCTGTTGCTGGATCAGTCAGCTGCTGCTGCACCACGATCAGCTGTTGCTGGACCAGTCAGCTGTTGCTGGATCAGTTAGCTGCTGCTGCACCACGATCAGCTGTTGTTGGACCAGTCAGCTGTTGCTGAATCAGTCAGCTGCTGCTGCTGCACCACAATCAGCTGTTGCTGGACCAGTCAGCTGTTGCTGGATCAGTCAGCTGCTGCTGCACCACGATCAGCTGTTGCTGGACCAGTCAGCTGTTGCTGGATCAGTTAGCTGCTGCTGCTGCACCATGATCAGCTGTTGCTGGACCAGTCAGCTGTTGCTGGACCAGTCATCTGTTGCTGGATCAGTCAACTGTTGCTGGACCAGTCATCTGTTGCTGGATCAGTCAACTGTTGCTGGACCAGTCAGCTGTTGCTGGATCAGTCAGCTGTTGCAGGACCAGTCAGCTGTTGCTGGACCAGTCAGCTGTTGCTGGATCAGTCAGCTGTTGCTGGACCAGTCAGCTGTTGCTGGATCAGTCAGCTGCTGCTGCACCACGGTCAGCTGCTGTTGCACCATCAGCTGTTTCTGAACATGACTCGTCCCGAACCTGTCCCGAACCTGTCCATCCAGCCTGAGCGCCTGCCTTGCCGTCATTGTTTACAAGCCAGGGTGGCCGGTTGCATGCATACATTCGATACATTTTGTATTGTTCCATTATTTATAGTGCTTGTAACTGCTAAATAAGCCACCATGGGCCCAAAGAAAGCTTCTAGTGCCAACCCTGTGGTAAAAAGGGTGATAAATACTATCGTGCCACAGTCAGCTGCTGCTGCTGCACCACGGTCAGCTGACAAATTGGACCAGTCAGCTGTTGCTGCACCACAGCTGCTGCTGCTGCACCACAGCTGCAGCTGCACCATGGTCAGCTGTTGCTGCACCCAGCTGCTGCTGCACCATGGTCAGCTGCACCGCAGCTGTTGTTGCTGCACCACCGTCAGCTGCATTACTCGAAGATGTGGAGAGAGTGTTGTTGGTGTGGCTTAACGTGAAACAATTACCGAGAAACAATTAACCCCAGAGGGTTAGCCACCCAGGATAACCCAAGAAAGTCAGTGCATCATCGAGGACTCTAACTTATTTCCATTGGGGTCCTTAATCTTGTCTCCCAGGATGCAACCCACACCAGTCGACTAACACCTAGGTGAACAAGGAAAAATGCCTGGAACTAGTGCTCATATTGGTGAATTTAAAGCCAGCAAAGGATGGTTTGAGAGATTTAAGAATTGTAGTAGCATTCACAGTGTGATAAGGCCTGTTCTGGAAGAAAATGCCAAACAGGACCTACAGTACTCAGGAGGAAAAGGCACTCCCAGGACACAGTGTCTCATCAGTCATTGCTGCATCTTCAATAAAGGTAAGTGTCATTTATTCTTCATTTAGTAGAGTAGTACATGCACAATATATACTGTGCATGTACTACTCTACTATTGTGCATGTATCCTTCTCTTTGTGTGTAGGAAAATGTATATTTCATGTGGTAAAAAATGTTTTTTCATACTTTTGGGTGTTTTGCACGAATTAATTTGATTTCCATTATTTCTTATGGGGAAAATTCATTCGCATAACGATAATTTCGCATAACAATGAGCTCTCATGAACGGATTAATATTGTTATGCGGGGGTCCACTGTATATATATATATATACACATACATATGTACACATACATTGGTCCCTCAATAATCGTCCGGCCTGAAAGTCGTCCATTTCGGAAATATTCACGTTATTTCGTCAAAGTATTGGCTCGCGAGTGGTCCGATAATTTGCTAATAGTCCTTCGTCCGGGACGAGTACTCTCGCTCTGAGCCGCCTGGGCCTTCCCTTCCCAGCCAGTGTGCCATTGTTTACCAGTGAGCGACAGTCCCCTCACGTGCTCCAGCGAAATCTTTCATAGTATTCCATTTATTTTAGTGCTTGCAAGTTATTTAAGTGCTAAATAAGCTACCATGGCTCCAAAGAAAGCTCCTAGTGCCAAGCCTTTGGTAAAGAAGGTGAGAAATACGATTGAATTTAAGAAAAACATCATTGAGCAAAATGATAGTGGAGTATGTGTGGGCGAACTGGCCAGGATGTATAACAAATCCCGTACAACCATATCTTCCATCATAGCCAAGAAAAAGGAAATCAAGGATGCTGTTGTTGCAAAGGGGGTAAATATGCTGACAAAAATGAGATCGCCAGTACTCGAAGATGTTGAGAAGTTATTATTGGTGTGGATAAACGAGAAACAATCAGCAGGAGATAGTCTTGTGACGTCGCTTATTTGTGAAAAGGCTAGGCAGTTGCATGACGATTTGGTAAAGAAGTTGCTTGCAACTAGTGGTGATGTGAGTGAATTTAAGGCCAGCAGAGGCTGGTTTGAGAGATTTAAGAAGCATACTGGCATACATAGTGTGGTAAGGCATGGTGAGGCTGCCAGTTCGGACCACAAGGCAGCTGAAAAGTATGTGTATGAATTCAAGGAGTACATAAACAGTGAAGGACTGAAGCCCGAACAAGTGTTCAATTGTGATGAAACAGGCCTCTTTTGGAAGAAAATGCCAATGAGGACCTACATTACTCAGGAAGAAAAGGCGCTACCAGGACACAAGCCTATTAACCCTTTGAGGGTCGACAGGCCCTCTCCGAAACTCGTTCTCAGGGTCGGCCAAATTTAAAAAAAAAAAAAATTATTTTCTCTTATGAAAAGATAGAGAATCTTTTCCCGATCATAAAGACACCAAAAGTTTGAAATTTGATAGAAAACTTACGGAATTATGCTCTCGCAAAGTTAGTGGTCTCGGCGATGTTTACGCATCGGCGACTTTGCCCACTTTGAGCCCCATTTTCGCCCAATTTCACTGTACTAGTTGACAAAAAACATGAATATTTCGCTAGAACTCCATTTTTTCTATCGAATGGGTGCAAGAAACCACTCATTTATGAAATTCAACTATCCAGTACAGTGGTCAGAATTTAGCAATTTTGCCAATTTCACACAAATTTCAAAAGATGCCAATTTCCGAATAGGGTCCAGAATAAACAAGAAAGACATTCCTGGCACTAAAATGACATTTCCTCTAGTCATTAGTCACATCTCAAGGCCCCTCTTATATTCTTTTGCTTTCCACTTTGAATTTTTATTTTCACAAAAAAATATAAGATTTACTGTTATGCAGGACTACTGCATTAGTGTAAAAAATGGTATAAATATTATTGGTGCACTTGTGAAAGAATATTAGACTCACCAGTTGACGTGTATTGCACGCTTGGCACAATTTGTTTACTTTTGAAGTTTGGTAAAAATCGAACATTTCTGCTACTTTGAGCTCAATTTCAAGGCACCTTTCTTTGTAAAACCAGTCAAAATCATCTCAATTTCTGTAATGTCTTCAATTCTATAAAATGAGACCAAGAAAACTAGAATACAACAATAAATACCATACGAAAATACACTGCAAAGTCGCTGATTTATTAAAAAAAAATGGTCAAAGTTTTTTTTTTCTCATTATGCACTGTGTGCTGCAGGATTTTTTTTAGACTGTGCACACTGACCACATAGACCCATTCTTTCATATGAAGGCCTACCAGCTTTCTCCCACTAGATTTGAGGCCGCTAGAATTTATGAGTACTAGTACGTCAAAAACCCCTACGTGTAAGATGTACTAGTACGACGAAAACCCTCAAAGGGTTAAAGACAGGCTGACGCTAATGTTTTGTGCTAATGCTAGCGGGGATTTCAAAGTGAAGCCGTTACTAGTGTACCATTCTGAAAATCCCAGAGCGTTCAAGAAAAACAATGTTATGAAGAGTAAATTGTGTGTGTTTTGGAGATCTAATTAGTTAGGCATGGGTCACAAGGGCA